>JBAGKK010489428.1:0-15982 GCA_037177015.1 Euceroptres primus
AAAAACGGGGGGGGGGTCAAATTTTACACAAATCTAATACCTTCTCATATGATGAGAATGTAAAAAAATTGTATATGGGTGATTGCCAAAAAGTTGACCATATTAGACCACGAAATTTCCGAAAAAAATTATTCCTTACCGCCTAAAATATGTTTTTTTAAACATGACCAACCCAAGAGAGCATGAAAAAACGAAATAGAGAGATCAAGGAATATATTTGTGATAGTTATGAATTTTATGCGAAAATAACTCATATACCTATTTCTGCGTAATAAACATGGAGTCTTACTTGAGTTCTGAATATTTTTAAGTAATGTGAATGCACAGGAAGTTGATGTACTGTAAAATATTCAACTTATCACTCCATAACCATTTTTTTCAACTAATTTCAATCGATTTTCATAAGCGCAAATTATTAAAGAAAATATTTTTGATATTATTTAGAAACTTTCTATTTTAAATTTGTAGTTTGGGACATCGCGTAACCTGACATTTTTCAAACATTTTTACTTATAATTTCTAAACGAAGTCGTCTAAAATTTTTAAACTTTCCTAAATTGTGCCCTGATGTTAGTACTTTGCTCAGATATGTTTAGAAAAAATTAATTAATCATAGAATATGTGAAAAATGATAGGGACTTAAAATTGTCAACTTTTTGGCAATCACCCATATAACTATTTTTATATGAATCGATAATCCCCTTTCTCTAATGGTTATTTGACATTAATAAATACTCTGATAATTTATTGCAGACATTTTTACCGACTATAGAAAGCTAAATATTATTCAAATAATATTAATTAATCAATAATTACTTTTTTCGCAAATGAAAGAAATTAATTTTAATTAATCAAATTAATTTTTAAAACTATTAAATATACTAAACAATTTGCACTTGGCGATCACACCTCAAAGTTACCTTTTATGACTCCCCTTTGACAGGAAACCCTGCAATGTCCATAATGCACCTTCCACCTTGCACTCACTATGTATAGTGCAAGAAACTTTTCCCCCCTCTTATTTAAATTCATTATAAAAGAAATCCAAACAACCTTTGACATTTTCAATTATGTTTTCAAACACCATTAATATTTTTAAACTTATGATGAAATTGAATACATTTTAACTATCTGATACAACTTTTTGAAAAAACCTTTGGTAAAACCCATATGGGCGATTTCCAAAAAGTTGGCCATTTTAAATCCCTATCATTTTTCACGTTTCCTGTGATTAAATAATTTTTTCTAAATTTATCGAAATAAAATACTCATATCAGGGCATAATTTAGGAAAGTTTTAAAATTTTAGACTACTTCGTATAGAAATTATAAATTAAAATGTTTGAAAAATGTCAGGTTACGCAAACAAAAAATTTAAAAGAGTAAATAATGTCAAAAATATTTTCTTTAACAATTTTACATTATGAAAATCGCCTGAAATGAGTTGTAAAAGATGATTACAGAGTGATAAGTTGAATATTTTAGTTAAAAATGCGAAAAATCGCTTCAAAGTCTGTCCCGAAGTTTTGTGTCAGGTATTTCGATTTTGCTATTTTAAGATTAAACTCGAAGATAGTGACTCAACTAGTCAAAATAGGACGTAGATTTGTTAATTTTAGGCTAACGAAAATTTACATATAGTTAAACATCGATTTCTCAGCAGTATTTTCAAATAGCAGTCAATAATAATCGCTATTTTTGCACAGTATGTTTTACAAAATGTCATATTTATCGAACTATTAATTCAAAATTTTATTAAAAGAGAGGATATCTTAAAGCTGTGAAGTCAATATCAAATAAATTGCGCAATCACATATGTTTTCCATATTTTTAATAATTTTTACCTGTTCTTGGAATATTTTTAAAAGATTCTTCAAATATTTATTCTATCAAGGTCGAATGTCATACATTGCGAACTTTGTTAGTGCAGTGACGAACAAATATATTTCTTGATCTCTCTATTTTGTTTTTTCATACTTTCTTGGGTTGGACGTGTTAAAAAAAAAATATTTTAAGCGGCATGGAATATTTATTTTATTCCACACTCGACCGGAATAGCCACCTTTTGCCCTTGAAAATAGGGGCGAAAGAAGCATATATTTCCCGTAAACTGCATTTGCGGAGCGAAAGTAAAATTTGCGGGGCGAAAGTAATCATACCCGCTTTTCAGGGACGAAAGTAGATTTTTCCCTCGGGTAATTACTGCCCGTGGGAAAAATCTGCTCCTTTCGCTCCTTGTTACATAATGTACTATTTTTTTGAAATTTTGTGATCGACTTTTTGGCAATCACCCATACAACCTTTCTTTTATCAGGGTTTCTACTACGAACTGGTTATTAGGAATTAAAAAAGTAATGGCTTCGGTATCGGTTTAAAAACTGTTTTGTCTTCGTTTTTTAAAAATACCGGTTTTTCACGGTTTCGGTTTGACTCCAGTTTAA
The DNA here is from genome assembly GCA_037177015.1 of Euceroptres primus. Lineage (NCBI taxonomy): Eukaryota > Metazoa > Arthropoda > Insecta > Hymenoptera > Figitidae > Euceroptres > Euceroptres primus. The sequence goes on from JBAGKK010489428.1 coordinate 2,441, forward strand.
ACTCAAATACTTGAAAGTATAATTTTATTAGTAACTTTGGTTATTGAATATTAGTTTACTATATCATAATTTTTCATCTTGCCCTTTTCTCCTTTTGCTTCTTGTTCTCTCTGTGGAGTGTAACACCGGCTCGCACACACAAGTGCGAACAGACGACTGACTGAGTCAAAGGCGACCACAATGCCAACATACTGTGTGAGCACCGGTGAAAATTATATAGTAGTCCTTTAAAAAAATGAGTGAGAAAGAGAGCTCGTAAGCAAACTGGGGTCATACGTCAGGAGTTCGAGAGTCTTGAGGACAAAATGCGAACTATACGAGACTATAGGTAGTTAACGTGGTAGGTATATCCGCCATCAAGAGGGCAGAGAGGAGAAAACAAGAGAAACGATAAGAAGGTAGGACAGAGTCGCAAATTGTTATTTTTAACAGCTGATCGAGGAGTCTATACCCCTAGCGAATAAGGAATCGGTTTGATTGATCGACACGAACCCCTAACATCGTAAAGAATCAACATCATGCTGCGTAATCGCACCATAAGAACAGGGGTTAAATCTTAAAATGTGTGGACACTCGTGCTCCATTGTGGGTCTCGTATTGTCTGATTTTTTAGATGTGACTAATTTAAGATTGTCCAACTTTTGGTGCTGAATATTTTTTTAAAGAAGTACTGGAAATATTCCACAGAAGCAACTTTTTCTCTACTTTTAACATTCTCATCACTGTATCGAAGATCGAAGTTATGGGATGAGAAAGTAGTGGTTTGCATAATTAGTAATTACTCTCGATTCTTTTTTTACTGAATTCCAATTTATCGAAAATTGGTATGCAATTTTCTGTGAGAAAATGGACATTCATTAATATTTACTGGTTCTTTTGCTGCTTATCCACCGACGTATGCGTATTTATAGGCGCGTGAGCAAACCGGGGGGTTGGTTGGATAGTTGGGTGGTTGGTTGGTTTCAGCCTTATAACAAGTACGAGGGGCGAGTCGCAGCCGGCACGCGCCTAACGAATTTTTCAAACCAACGGATATCCGAGAAACTTTACAGCCTCTTTGAAAAGCTTCCTCAGATTTAACTATGGAAGATGACATTTAAATGAACAAGGGGAGGGACAAGTACAAAATTATCCATGAATTTAAAACAGAACAAACCCTCTAGGCTTATTTTTAAAAGTGGCTATATATCTCAAAGGTTTCTCATAAAAGACGTAAAAAAGGAAATTAATTTTATCAATCAAGTTTCAAATTACACGTCAAAATTATATTTATTATATTTTACTTATACTGTTCACTGTCAAGAATAAAATAAGTTAACTAATATCTTGATGTTTTCACAGAAAAAAACTAGGAATAAAATTTATTGCAGATAAAATAATTTTTTATATTTATGTTTATATTTACATATTTATATTTATATTATACAATATTCTGACATTTCTGTCAAACTGATCTCTCTGAAGTTAATTTTTTGTTTGCTGTGTTATTTTTAAAGGAAAGAATATACATGTAAAAAATTTCCAACTTGGAAAGTTCTAAAATTCGAAAGCAACCTATAATTAAAAATACAAATTCAAAAAACTGTAAATGAATGATTGTCATATTAAAAATGAATTTGACGAAAGGTTCAGTCCCATCTTATACCGGGGTCCCGGGAAGAAGTCTGAATCAATAAAAAGTACTCGTTTTAGAAAGGATAAAAAAAGTTGATTAGAAATTCTGTCTGCGACCGTTAAGGTTGCCAAAGTGCATCACGACCTGCCTTACCGGCCTTACAGGATATGCTAATGGTACCAGACCCGGGGACCCCGAGTCCCAAAACTATTCGCTCGCTTCGTTTCACCTCCCCTCTATCTAAAAATTCGTCTGTGTCCTGGACATTTAAATTTTAAATCCTAAGCGAAAAGCTAGTGTCAAGAATTTTAAGGATAATTTGTAATTATTGTATTCCAAAATGGATCATTTGTGGTTCCGAAATATATTTAAATCAAGGGAACTCCATAACAACTCAGTATTCTCAAAAGTTGAATATTAATAACATAACATAGTAAAAAAGAATACTTGAAATTATTACGCAGTAAAATAGAATATGTACTTAAAATTGTTACACCTTATAAATGGTTTGGAATGAATTCAGTAACATTTGTCTTAAGTTAAGCAATATATATTGGTCTAAATTTAATACCACGTTACCTGAATTTTAGAATTGAGTCTTAAATTCAGACAAATTTTACTTAAAATCAAATCAATTTTGCTTAAATCCAGACAAATTTTACTGAATTTAATCCAAACTATTTTAAGTTGTAACAATTTAAAATATTCCTTCTTAATGTGTATACCTTAAAATAGTTTGGATTAAATTCAGCAAAATTTGTCTTAATGTGAGCAATATTGGTCTAAATTTAATACCACGTAATCTGCATTTCAGAACTGTGTCTTAAATTCAGACAAATTTTACTAAAAATTAAATCAATTTTTCTTAAATCCAACCAAATTTTACTGAATTCAATCCAAACCATTTTAAGGTGTAACAATTTTAAGAATTCTTTTTTACTGTGAAAATGCTAATATTCTTAAACATTTTAATTCAGCTTAGAATTAAAAGTCTCATGTAATTTATTTTCATGCAATTAATTACGTATTTTGAATTCTGAAGGAATGGAAGTTTATTCTAAACATAAAAACAGTCAGCTCAATTTTTTCAAAAAGGGAATTATGTTTTACGTTCGCTTACTTCTCAAATATTGGAAATTATTATTTGAGAACAAAAATAGTATCAGTGAAATTATCAAAAATTGCATCAGCTAAACTATGTTATTAATTAAACATTAGTTAAAGTAAAATATTGATAAAGACGTTAAGTACGTTAGGAAAAATATTTAAGAAAATTAAAAAATAAAAATTTGAAAAATATTAGAGTTTAACGGTGAAAAAAATGAATTAAGTTGCAACTTAAGTTTCAAGTTAAGGGCGAGACAAATTGATGCGGCCAGTCCGAAACCAAGAAAAAACGAGGAGATATAAATTCGAATAAACTAGCGGAGCACGATTCGCGGTCAGTGTCATTGCACGCGTCTGTCTTCGTCTGCTCTAGCCACTGAGAAAGTTGCTTATAAATAATTATAAGGCTCGTGCCAGTTACGAGCCAGAGGGGTGCGAATAAAGCTTGGCGCGAGACACCCTTAAAAAAAACTCGGCTGCACCGTTCGCTTTAGCAACTCGCTGGGAGACAAGATTTACCTCTTTAGATACCGGTATATATGTATACTTCTGCTTTAACAGGGCTATTATTTAATATTTTAATAGGATACGAGTCTTGAGAATCTGGCTCATGTGCGTAACTTGAAAGGTGGTACCATACTCCAAAAAAAAAACCCTTCCAAATAAAACCGAATTGTATTTATTATTTAGACTGTACACTTTTAAGGAAAATCATCATATTTAATTTAATAATAACGTATTAAGTTAACTGTCCAATATGCAAGGATAATAATTGTAATTTCTGAAAAAGTTTCAATTTTAAAGATCATAGGGTAAACGCACCAATTTTCGAGGAGGAATCTATTATTGATTTCGAAGATACAGTTCTTTCTATTTTCATTGATTCGGGATCTGTACTTCACTGTTAAATTTTAGAGGCTTAATTGAGAATTTTTGAATGATTTTTATTAAGAAAACATCATATTAAAGTTTTAGGTTGTAAGAAATCAACTGTTCACTCGACAAATGGTGCCCACTCGATAATTGGTGCCTTCACCTTATTTTAATGGGATCCAAATTCAAAATTATAAAACTTGTTTCAAATTTTGTGAAACCATTTACCATTCGAATTTTTTAAAACGTTACCCATTCATTATAAAATTTTAAATAAAGAAAGTTCCTTTCCTTAAATTAGATTTTTTTATTGAATAAGAAAGTACTTTTTTGAATTCGGCTCAATCAACATTAATTTTTAAAAAAAATAATTTTAAAAAAGAAAATCATTTTAAAAAGATAAAAATGTTAAATGTGACGTTTGAATTTCTTTAGGTTTGAAATAGAGTTTTTGTTTCACCTGAAAACAAAATTACTTTTGTTATGAACGTTCAAAAATCACTACAACTTTCTTTTAAAAAATTGAAAAAATTCTACGTACCGTAGAATCATCTAACTTCGGACACTGTCCCAAATTTCGGACACCCATTTCTCTTTGTTTCCAGATAATAATTTAATAGCATAAAAGTAACATAAATTAAACATTCAAAGCTTGACGTGATGTGAAAAGTTAGTTTTGTATTAAAAAATTAGTATAAACCCAAGAATAATAGGTGTCCGAAGTTAGGGCCAGTGTCCGAAGAAAGGTGATTCTACGGTAGTGAGATTCTTATAAAGAGGAAGAAATTTGGCGGGTAGCGTTTTGGCAAATTTGACTTTACAAGCGCCACAAAACGTATGCAACTTTTTAGTTTCTGTTGATATAGATTATTAATTTTTTATTTAATGCAGAATTTAGAAAATATATTTACAAAAAAAATTGTACAAAAAGTGTCTTGAAAGCATTGAATTGTATTTGACTTTTAAAAATGTATAGGAAGGAAATTTTTGGGGAGAACTGTGAAAAGTAAGAAATGGGGTGAATTTAGGTTTTCTGTTCCCCTGTTCTTTTATTGTCCCCCGCCGTTCTAACGGCGCCAACAGGTGAATTTGACATAAGGGCACGAGGCATTTCCACCTTGCACAGCTCACTTTAATCGCGACTGTATTTTCCGTTGAATGCATGCAGCGGCACGAGCGAACTCGACGAGGCGAGACATTAGGCCCTTATTCTACAGTGAAGGAAATTATACAGAATAAACGTGCAGGAGGTGAACCTCCTGTTACGATAATATGAATACAGGTCCTTATCGTGTTCTTACAACTCTAACAGCAAGGGCTACACTGTTAGAAAATTCTTTAAAATTCAAACACTTTTAATGTACAAATGTAACTGAAATTTCAGATACAGGTAATTGAAAGGGATTTTAATGCATTTTAATGCACTTTAACTGAATTTTAATGCCCTTGTAATTTCTGCAATGCATTGCAACTGTAAATGTAAATTTTCATTCATGAAAATCTTTTTCTTTCTATATTTATGTGCTGGAATAGTATTTTTAATTTCCTGTCTTAAAAAAAATGTACAGTATAGCATTGCACCTAATTTTCACATTTTTATAAACTGTTTTAATGCCGGTCTCTATTATCAAGGCATTGCACCTAATTTTACATTTTTGCAACCATACAAAAATGTATGGCTGTACGAGTGCTACGGGTTTCTGTTTTACCCCTCAAAAGTGCAACGTACTTTCGAGGCAATAGACGAGAACGAGGACATATGTGACTCCTGATGATGGCTGTCTAGTCCTTAAGTTACAGGGAATTTTCTAGAGATATTTACACCGATTTAAGAAATACAAAATTCTCAACTATAATAGAAAAATCAAATGCCAGAAACACAGACACAAAAAAATCTACAATATAAAATCTCACCCTAAATCATCCAAATGATTCCAAAATCAAAATTGAAAATCTAGATCTGCTTTGGAATAGATTTGACAGTTTATTCCTTATTTATTGTGTCAGAGCGAAAGTTAAAAGGTTATTTTTGGTTAAAATTTAGGTGATCAGGAATTGGGATGTTCAGAATTTTTTATACAGAGTGGACACGTAATGGCTTACATACATGGAGAAAAATGCTACCCGACATTTACCGATGCACGCAAAAAGCCCTTGTACGGGTGTTTTTGCAGCTACAGAATGTTTTCACTCCTTACATTTGCATGTGATTCAATGTATGTAAGTCGCTAGGTGTCCACACTGTATAAACACTTGCCTTTATGTCATTTTTCAATCAGTTTTCTTTTTTGCACGCTCATTTTAAAGGAAAATAGTCAAATTATACGAGGGATTCAGAGTTTTTGTTTTTAAATTTTAGGAAAATTTTATATATCACAAAGACTGGAGCTCGTAACCTTAAATTATCAGGAATTGGGACATCTACCTTACTTCTTCATAAAAGCTAGGGAAATTAAACTTGCATGAGCATTTTTTTTTAAAGAATCGGAACTGAAATACCGGAAGCGTGAGACTCAGACGATGTGATTTAACCTTTGCGCGAAAAAAGTGGCAACCCGTTGAAGCAGGTATAATTTTTCGCACACTGCTCTGGTTAAATTCACCTGGTGCACACACATAAGAATCTCGGTTACGTTCCATGGAACCCCCAAAACTTCCACCTCTATAACGGACCCGAAACCGAGCAGACGGCGACATTTAAAGTTCAGATATACCCGTCTCTTTAAATTCGAAGATGACGGGCAAGACAGTTAGGGTTCCGGAGAAGAAAGGCCCAGGGAAACATTTAAAAAATAAGGCAAAAGAAGGGGAGGAGAGAGTCGAGAGGCGGGACAAGATTCGCAAAGAACTTGCTTATGGATTTTTTTTTAAACCAGTGTTCTTTAAACTCTTCACTTTTATTCTTTCAGTTATAATGTATACAAAAAATGTAAAAAATTCCCGTTTTAAGGCTAGATTCAGGTATTAAAAGAGAACATCTAAAAAATAGTCCCACATCTAATTTATTCCCACTTTACTTTTAAAAGAAGACCATATACTAATATCAAAATAATCAATTGTTATTAATTGTTTTGCATTGAAATTAAGAGCATGAAGTTATCGCAATCGAAAATAATACAGCTCGACTCTAAATTAATATTAATAAAAAAAGGACCAATATAAAAGAAACACAAATTTTTACAGTGTACCTGAAATTTTGAACACTTAAATGAATAAAATAATTTTTCTTAACTCAAATTTTTCTTTAAAAGCTCCAGTTAAAAATAAAAGGAATCATTATAAGATTTCTATTACAACATTGCTTTTCTTCTAAACAAGTCAACATTTCGGAAAAAAATATTTTTAAAAATACTGGATTTCGAAGGAGGCATTGGCAATAATTCTTTTCCGGGAATTGGAGTCGAAACCGATTAAAAGAAATCGAATTAGAGAATTAAGTAAGTTCAAAGGTGAGGAAGGCACGAAATTGAAAAGGAAAAGCATGACAATTGACAAAATTTCCTGACCGCTTGTCCTGATTCTTATAGATATGTACAATAACTCTAAAATCGAATCTTGAAAAAATAAATCATTTGGTAAAATACATCCCTGGTACCGGAATAATAATTTATCGGACCCGAATTTCCCTCTATGTGTTTCCAAGTGGCGTGAAAAAACGTATTTAAGAGGCACTCGCCGATTTCAATTGAGTCGAAAAAAACCGAAAAAGTCCCACATATTATTATCTCCCTATAGCTATGGAATCCCCGGAAGGGCGTGCGAAAAATCTTGACCAATAGCGGCTTTCGTTAAGTTTTTGCGAACAGCTGATTCATAACGGTTTCAGACTCACGTAACGAAGGTAGGTCAGTGCCCTAGGAGGGCTCAACGCACCCTTATGACTAAGAGAGCTCGAGCCCCTTCACTAATACATTTATCGTTTTTAAATATGTGGGTCTGTATAAGGCTTGAGTTGTTCCGTGAGCTAAGTTACATTTTTCAGAGTCAACAATGTCAATTTAAGTAGATTTTTATATCAATTTTGAAAGAATAACTTTCTAAATCTGAATGATTCAGACTGAATCAGTAAAAAGTGTGACAAGCAGTTCAAATTTAATTAATAATCAGTGAAATCCATGACTGAAATTTTACTTTCGAAATATGTGAATATTAATTAATTTTCTTTAAAATTGCAATAAAAATTCACTGGTTTGCAGTCAAAGAGGTTACTAAAATTTCAGAGGCAAAAAGTCAGCTAATTTTTTTAATCAGACTATTAATTTGAATCAGTGAAGTTTCCATTGATTCAAATTAGAGTTTATACAAAAATTCAGCAACAAAGAATTTAAATTGCGCGATCAAATATTTTTCAAAATAAAATAATCTCCTTTGAAAAATAAAAGACAAAATAATAAACAGAACAATAAAATATATCTGTAAACAGATAAAAGAAATTCCACTTCTTATAAACCAAATTGTGCAATGAATAAAATTTACACAAAAAGGTCAGCACAAAATGCAAACTTCCTAAAATCCAATTTTTGGCTCATTGGAGATAAATATATGACCATAAAAAATATTAAGGGCGTGTAATACGTTATATCACGAATTACCGACGGGGTAAAAAAGATATTCGGCAATCCTACTTTAAAACAAACAAAGATATCAAGTTGAAACTTAAGAGAATGATAGGAAATATGAATGGGCACATCTGTTATATGTAATTTTGAAAAAATGACACATAACAGATGTGCCCATTCATATTTCCTATCATTCTCTTAAGTTTCAACTTGATATCTTTGTTTGTTCTAAAATAGAATTTCCGAATATTTTTTATACCCTTTCGGTAATTCGTGACATAACGTATCAGACCCCCTTAAATTACAGGATTCTAACATGTTTCGAAGCCAATTTTTTCAAGCATCCCATTCATTAACTAATCATTTAGACGGATTTTACATAGCTAAAAACATTCCTCATTCTTTTCTTTGCGTTTATTTGCTATTTTGCTTCCATACCGGATGGTAAGGATGGAAACTTTTTACATTGACTTCTTCGTCATTTTTCCACGAGGGACATTACCTTACGACATATCGGAACAAGTGGGTCCGTAGTATGCCTCATTAAAAAATAATAATATAAATTATTTCAAAGTATGACCTGCAAAAATCAGAACCCAACGAAACTAAATTAACAAAAAAAAAATTTGTTCCGACTAAAAAAGGAATCCAAAAACAGATGGAAGTTCCCAGGTCTCACATACTTAGAGTAAAAGGGGGAGCCAGTCAGCCACCTAACGTGAGGGCAGGTGAGCACCTGGTCCAACCCTGGCACGAGCTACATGCAATTCGGATCCCAAGGGGTGCTCAAACCACCCCTTGCAAAAAAGGGCCTCATCTACATGAGTTTTATCCATGGAGAAGTACCAGGGTGGCGATTGATCGCCTTTGAATGAGAAAAGAAAGGGAGATTACATTTTCCCTTTGCAAAACGTCTTCGAAATGTTAGAACGCATCGCGAGATTAATGCGACCGATTAGTCGCAGTGGTCACTACATTAATTTTCTAACCCTGCGTCCTATTCTGCATTCTTGTCCACAACCTAATCATAATCATTTTGAACAATAGAATCTTGCTTGAAACAAATGATCTCTTCGTAAAAGGTTTTTTATTTTACTAGACTCCCCATCTTTTCAAAACCAATTTCAGTTCAACTTTATACAACAGATTATCGATTTTACGTATTTTATTGAAATAAATTTTAAAATAAAATTATAACTATATGAAATGAGAGCCGCTGAATGTTGAAGCATGTGTGTACTAAAATACACAAAGCAGACGACAGGGAAGTAAGATTCAAGATTCAAGGCCGGGGGAATCCCCAATCCGTTTCGTTGGTTCACACCCCCGGACCCATCTCCCCACTCCACTGATATAACCCGTCACAAATGGCGCGACAGGGCCTTTTCATCCTAAATGCCTTTCAAGTTTGACTCACACTTTTACAAAACTTGACTTCATTCATCTCATTATCAGAAGATTTCGACACAAGCCTGATTATAATTTTTAAATAAACATGGATTTTTTAAAACTTTTATCCAAACTTCAGTGCCTTTTAACCTTCAGAGGACGGGAAAATTTTGGTTCAAATCGAGTTTTCATTTGACCAAAAATTTATATATAATTTCAATGGATAACTCATTTTAAGTCCCCAACCTGACAGGTCGTCGATATTTCGACCACCCCTCGTGCTATAAAGGTTAAGAACTGAAAAATTGTCATTCGCTCTAAATTTTCAATCATCGCATATTATTGTTCAATTTGGACAACTAAACATTTTAAGGAACATAGACTTATTGACACAACCTCAAACTATTTTTAATATTTATAAACAGGGATCACGAAGTAGAAAAAGAAGATTCAACTCTCCCACGGAAAATAACCCCGTTTTTTGGAACTTTAATGGTGGTGAAACCAAGGCTATAATATCTTTGGTCAAACTAAAATTAGCAGACCTGGCGATCCTTGCGGAAGAATCTTATTCGTTGAGACGTGGTCACGTGGTCTTGTTATCACGTGACTACGTGTCAACGAATAAGATTCTTTTGCAAGCTTTTTCCGAAAGGATCTCAAGATCTGCTAATTCTAGTTTGACTACTATTAAGGGGGTGTGATACGTTATGATGTCACGAATTACCGACGGGGTATAAAGAATATTTGGCGTTTCTATTTTTAAACAAACAAAGATATCAAGTTGAAACTTAAGAGAATGATAGAAAATATGAATGGGCACATTTGTTATGTGTCATTTTTTCAAAATTTTGATAAAAAAAATTTTTCAAAATAATTTTTTTTCAAAATTTTCAAAGAATGACACATAACAGATGTGCCCATTCATATTTTCTTTCATTCTTTTAAGTTGCAACTTGATATCTTTGTTTGTTTAAAAATAGGTCCGCCGAATATTTTTTATACCCCGTCGGTAATTCATGACATCATAACGTATCACACGCCCTTAATATAGTTGTTGCCTGTATCGACTTTTCAGTAAAATTTTTTCAAATTTTAAGTGAATAAAAAGAACAGTGATATCTAACTGTTCCTGAAGTTTGAAGAGATTAAAGGCATCCCTCAACATGGGCGGTTGACGAACATACAGATTACAGCTGTAAATATGAATTGTTTGGTCCAATTTTTTAACCATATAATCTAAAGGTAATTTTGTCGACCCGTACAGGACCTTTTTCCGGAAAAATTTGGTTGTTTGTTTAAAAAATTTGAAAACTTTGCATGCTCCTGGCATTCGGCAACTGCATGTATGCTCGTTCTAGCCAGTTTTGATGAGCGAACAGCTAAGTAGGCTTCCTTCTTTTTGGAATAGAGCGAGTAGAAGGGAGCTTCTGGTAAGGTAGTTTTAAGTATTACCCGAATTTATCGAGAATGCAGTTTTCTACAAGGACATTGCAAAGGGTAAAATGAGGGTATGTAAGTGCTGCTTGCAGGACATAGTACAGAAACGATGCGTTTTTTTTAAACTTCTCAGATGCACTATCTCATTCACCATTAGTGTGACAGTTTATTTGCAAAAATTTACAAAAACCGTATAAATTTTATATTGAAATCAATGAAGGACAAAGGAGACAATAGTTTTTGAAGTTCTAATTAATATCAAACAATCCAATTTGGAGTGGACCAAATCAGAAGTAAAACGCTAAAAGATTTTCGATAAACTTATATGAGTCAATTGAAACTTAGAAACAATTTTAAATTTGTTAATAATATAACACTGATTGTTAATTGAAACCTCAAAAAAAAATTATAGAGGCTTCAATAAATACAAATAAACTACATTTTTCTATAATTCGCGAAAAAGTGCCAGTTTTTCCACCTGTTTTTGTTGTAAAAAGTGACCGGTTTTTGGTCGATGACGTGGCGCATGCGCAGTGCCGACCTTTCCGGGAAACAGTGAAAAAAGTAAATGGACGCAGTGAAAAAAGTGAGGCGCAGTGAAAAAAGTAAATAAAGTGCAAACTACTTCGTGTTACTTCGGGTGTGTTCGAGCTGCCTCGGGTGTGCTCGTGCATCGTGCGCAGAGCCATCTTCATTCTATTTTCCGACTCTCGTCCCTAACCTAAATCAATTTCCAAAAAGTTTTTGATTGTCAATGGTTTCATCGCTTCTATGGATATGGACGAAATTAATGTAAATATGTCCGAAGAATTTCTGGAGTGCACCCCTCCCGAAGTTTTAAAGATGGCTTTTTTAAACAAACAACCAAAGTTTTCCGGAAAAGGGTTCTGTACGGCCCGACAAAATTACCTTTAGATTATATGGTTAAAAAATTAAACCAAACAATTCATATTTATAGCTGTAATCTGTATGTTCGTCAACCGACCATGTTAAAGGATGCCCTTAACTGTTTCTAGCGAAAGATAAGAGGCATCAAAGTTGGCATTTTTGTACGCATCGTCTATATCAGACTAGTGTTAGCACTAGGTTCTTTCAATTCTAACGATTAAACGCTTCAACAGATTTTGCTAAAAAAAACTAGCAGATAACAGAAGGTTATTTGTGATGTTATAAAAAAATGATCAGAATTATTGACCGTTTCGTTTTGTAAATATAACCATGGAAAGTATTACATTTTAGCAAAATTTGACGCGTACATGAGCAGTGTTTCATGGTATGACTGAGTCTATGTGAGCGCTTCAATGGATTACAAATGGGTTATGCTGTCCGGAGTACAAACCCCATCAAGAGTTCTCCCGACATAACCCGAACGCTTCCGATTTCCTACCACGTACTATAAGCTAAAATTTCTGGCGCCGAGAGCAGCGCGACACTTACCTTAAAGTTCCAAAAAGCGGGGTTATTTTCGTCCAAGGTCACCTGAGGAGATGAATCTCCTTATTCTACTTCGTGGCCCTAGAACCAAAGGGTTCTATCTAACTTTCTGCCGACATTGACATTTTAATATCAATAAATAATTTGAGTAACTCTGCACAAGTCAAATTAATCAAAATTTCGATATAGTTTCTTAAACATTAAAAAGTTGCAATTAAAAGTGTTTTTAACCTTGTTTAATCTACTTTCTATAAAGAACAATTGAAGTCTATCTTATTTGAGAATGACAATACGGAGCCCAAAAGTTCCATATCTTCATGATTTGTCATAATTTTGAACTGAAAAGTTCCATCTTGAAAATCCATAATTTATTATAGAACGCTCAGAAGGTTTTAAGGCTTATTTTTTCATAAATGCTCTAATTATTCTATTTGGAAACAGATTTAAACAGTTGTTTTTCGAGATGGGTTGATTTCTTTATGAACGAGCTATGCAATTTTCAAATGCCTCTCCTGGAAAGTTGTCAAAAACCAAGATGGAACCCTTCGGTTCTGGGTCCACGACTTCGTGACAGGGATAAATAAAGCAATAATGAATTTGAAAAAAGCACTGTGAAAGAAGAATAAAATAATGAAAAAGCAAATGAACTTGAAAATTGAAAAGTAATTAAATCTATTGATAGAGGACCATTCTCAATTTTAAATCGCAAATCGTGAAACTATGCAAATTAGATTTCATTCCAGCGTAAATCGAATGTGTTTAGAGATTAATCGCATTCATAAATTTTTAAGGAAGGCAATCGACAGCATCACTTTCAAATTTATTCAGAAATTGCCACTTTACTGGCGGTTACAACTATATGTGTATATATATATAGCCGTTTCAAAGCTGATATCTCGGCTGATATAACGGTTAAGTTATGTAATACGAAGCTAAATTCAGTAAAATCTTACGAATATTTATTTCTAAATAGGAAAATCGACATAAAATTAATAAAATCCAAGCAAAGCCACAAACCAATCATTTCCTTTCTCGATATTATGAAATCAAAAATATATTTATACCACTCTAACCTCAAAATCTCAACTTTGACATGATTTTTCGGCTCTCGTGGTATAAAATACT
>JBAGKK010489439.1:0-15978 GCA_037177015.1 Euceroptres primus
ATATATATGTATATTTACAAAACGCCTATACGTACCCACGTCCATATAGAAATTATCCAACATAAATCGATGACATCATATGCTATAAAAAGTGGCATGCTGAAAAATGTGCTTGGTATGAGTGAACTTGGTCTTCTTTTGGGAATCAATCGTCTCCAATTATTTTGATGGAGTAACGAATCGAGGGAACAAAATTGTATTCACTGATTGGTCAATTTGGCTGATTGGTCCATTATGCACTGATAATGCCCATAATGTTATTTTTTACTACAACCAGCTACTGAATTGTGAAATTATTCCATATATTATTATTGAATGGAACACTTTCAATAATCAAATTGTTTTGTCCTTGATCTCTGGTCGAAGCATTACAAGTAAACTTGTACATTCTTTTGTTCCTTATTGTATTCTCATCATTTTTGATAGTAGAGTTGGGAATTCAATCAGAGAAGAAAATGAAGCAAAGTTGATAACCAAAAAGCTTTCGCCAATTAATTTTCTTGCGCGTTGACATTGTAATGAAAGCAATCAATGAAAAGGATTTCTTGCAGTCGTATGTTAGAAAGTTTCATTCCGTTTTGACGCGAAATGATATAAAGCGAGTGAGCGAAGAGGCGCTCGACAATAATTTAGCAATTACAATTTGAATGAAACAATAAAAAAAGGAATGCATTAATTTACAAGCGGTAATGGTCTATCGTTCCCTTATGCTTGAAAGATTCGTGGCCACCAGCATCGAGTAGTTTTACGACGCCTATTATATTACATGTTTATGGGAGATGCTCGGAAGTCGATGAAGGTTGAAGCGGGAAGGTCTCGAAGCCGCGGCACACGGTTGAGGTTATATGCACCCACGCTCACTGAGGTTACGCCAATGAGAATCGAGTGGTCGAACTCGAGAAGAAGTGGAGTCGCGAAGACCGGTTCTCCTCATGCAGGATCCCTTCTCTCGACCCATGGGGCCCCATAGGCCCTCGTGTGCTGCATAACTGCCGTAACTCGGTCCTCTGCCCGAGAAAACTAACCTTCCCGTTTCAAATAACCTTTACCTTTCAGAAACCAACTTCAGTTATCGAAAATTTTAATGTCAAATTGGAAGTACAGTTCTGAAAAAATTAGAAACTCAAGTTGACCTTCCACGATTATATTTGACCTTCAAATGTTGGAATCTCAGGCATACTTGAAGGTCATAACCTTCGTGAAGTAGTTCAGGAGTAGAAGAAAACGTCTTACCGTTGTGATCAGAAGCATCTGCCGAAAGAACGGTCTATGAACCAAAGTGACTTTTATTGGAATCTATGTTCAATTTTTCATAGTGTGAACGCAAATTGATAAAATTTTGATCGATGTCGTAGTTTTTTATAGTATATATGTACTATGATGAAGAAAAATTTTTTGGATTGGAGTCCACTTTCATACTGTGAATATAGATTCCAATAAAAGAACGATGATATTAAAGTTTGCACCGTTTTTAAAAGGAAAAACAAAAATTCCAAAAAATGCAGGATACTCAAAATTGTATTAACGGTAACAATAGATTTAGATATCAGAAGCTGCCAAAAAAAGTTTCACTCCCCTATAGAATGCGGAAATCACCCTAATTTCACCCTAACTATTTAAAAAATGCAGCAAAGTTGGCCTTACTTCAACACTAAAAATTTGATTGCTGTTAATAACTCTGTTCAATGCCCAAAATTTCCACATAAAATTTCCCTCTCCTACTGAATGCAGAAACTACCCTTATTTCACCCTAAAGACTTAAAAAATTCCGCAAAATTATCCTAATTTCAATACTAAAAATTTGATTGCTTAGTTAGACGCCCAAAGCTATCACAAAAAGATACAACACTCTATATCGAATGCGAAAACCCCTCTTATTTCACCCGAAAGATTTTAATTCCACAAAATTACCCTAATTTCAATACTCAAAATTTGAATGCAGATAATTACTCTGTTACCACAAAAATTTGCAGTCCCCTAGTGCTTGCGGAAACTACCCTTATTTCACCCCAAAGACTTAAAAAATTCCGCAGAATTACCCTAATTACCATACGAAATATTTGATTGCAGATAATTATTCTGCTCGGAGCCCAAAGTTACCAAAAAAAGATGCAACCCTCTGTTGAATTCGGAAACCACTCTTATTTCGCCCCTAAGATTTAAAATATTCGATAAAATTACCCTAATTGCAATATTAAAATTTTTATTGCTGATAATAACTCTGTTCGATGCCTAAAGCTACCAGAAAAAGATGCAACCCCCTAATAAATGCGGAAAGATTTAGAAAACTTTTTAAATCTTAGGCGTGAAATAAGGTTAGTTTCCGCATTTGATAGAGGGTTGCAATTTTTTGCGGTGGCTTCGGGCACCGAACAGAGTTATTATCAGCAATCACATTTTTAGTATTAACATTAGGGTAATTTTGCTGAATTTTTTAAATCTTTGCGGTGAAATAAGGATGGTTTCCGCATTTGATATGGGGTTGCAGCTTTTGGTGGTAGCTTTGGGCGTCGAACAGAGTTATTTTTAGTATTGAAAATATTTAGGGTAAAATTAGGGTGGTTTCCGCATTCGAATACACAAACTAACAATTAAGTATCAGTGTTACATATCAATTACATATCAGTGAATTTTCGCTTGAAAATGCAAGCGAAAGGCGAAAATTTCGGTTGTGATGTTATTCTCCGATTTTCCAGAGATTCTTAAAGTAACGTTTTTTTTATCAAATTAGCATAATTAGCAATTACTTCTTTTATGTTGTTTTAATGCAATGTGCAAATGACTTTAGTAATAAATTGTAAAGAACATAAATTATAACTACAGAACAATTTATTATCAAATTAAATCATATTATTCAGACATTGTAATTTTAGTGTACATTTATCGTAATGCAAGACTCTTTCACTATTATTGTAAATTTACTGCACTTTTGCATAGTAAAAATATAGTAAAATTGCCAGCATTTCAAAGGAACTGTAAAGTGTTTTTTTTATGCCCGTAAAATATAATTAAAGGATAATATTACTGCTAGTATTCGTAAAATATTTAAAAATGTTTTTTAAAAAAGAACCTTTTTGTTTTTTGTATTTTTTTTATACCAAAAGGTTGAATATGAAAGTGCTTTGTAGCCTTCAATCCAAAGTTGCATGGTTTATCCAGACGGAGAATTCGATACGATCTGCTCTTGAATAAACCTTTTCCTGGAACTAGGATCAATGTCACGCTTTGCTCGCTGCAAATAAGAACCCATTGTGGTTCTTTGCAAAGGTCAGAATGCTTTACAAATGCCATTTCAAATTTTTTGCACTATATACACTGACATTCGAGGTCCAGAGTCCGTGAAAGCGGTTTAGAGTTTCTGTAAACTGGGATGAATACATTCTATTTTGGTGTTCTATTCAAAACACGCAGAAGTACAGCACACCTACTGTTTCATAGTTGATATCTTCTCTCCTGATTTTGATAACGCACACGAAATAATGAACATTTTGTTCAAGGTTCCCAAATTCATTTTAAAAAGGTAAATTTCTATAAAATTTTAGTAACATAATATATGCCTGAAGTTCTGAACGTTCAAATGAACGAAATTTTCATTTGATTTCATTTTAAACTGAAATTTGTTCTAAAGTATTGGTTTATTGATAAAGAAACTATTGTAATGATAAACAAGCTCATGATCCTTCTGTTTATTTTGTAGTTGGAACAATATTTTAAGCTCAATTTTAGTTATGAAAAAAATTTTCGTTCATTTGAACGTTCAGAACTTCAGGTACATAACATAATAACAAATTTGTGCAAAAGTTCGTGAGAATTCAAACGATCCCTGTGCTTTGAAAATAAATAATATGTATATAAAATTAGTAATCATGGAATATTGAAATTAATAGTCATTATTAACTGCATGTAGGTGTGCTGGATGCTGTTACTTCTGTTCGGTACTGTTATTTACAAGCATTTTCGGTTGTATTACTCTTAAAAATTTGAATACAATTTTCTCTAAGCTCTAAAGATTTCCGATATCCATGTGAAATCTGAATCATCATCCTTTTATAAGGTTTCGCTTAGAGGCGGAAATCGGTCGAACATGAATCTAATAAATCAAGCATCAATCAATAGAGGTTCTAGAAGTATTATAATTAAAGTAAACCACTATAATTACAAGATAGGAGTCAATCACGATAGTTTGTAATAAATGTGTCTGTTTCCGTGGGTAGTGAGAAACATGAGCACTTGAATATCGGTTGCAAGAGTTTGAGTATATGGTAATGTGGGTGATATTCATCGAGCGATACGTCATTCTCGATGACTCTGTCGATAAGAAAACGCATTCGGTCGATTCCATCGCGAGCACAATGCCACTTGCCAATTAATAAATTCGCTTCGGGTCTCTCCACAAGTCGCTTTGTATAAATTCCTCTCGACATGTACGAGCCTATTCCTACCAATGAGCAATGACAGAGCAATAATAATGTTATTGCAGTAACGCGTCGATCCACACGGTAGGATACACATTTTGCATATTTTATTTTTATTCTTACATTGTTAAACAATTAATCAAGGGTTGAAGTGCTAATCACTATTATTTTTACCACAAATAATTACAATTGTAGATTAAATTTTTGTGAAATGTTTAACTTAACAAATAAACTGAACATTTCACAAAAATTTAGTTTATAATTGTATTTATTTACGGCAAAAGCAATAATGATTCGCGTTTAGACCTCTGATCCATATTTTTGGTTACTTTGTCTTAAAATTCTGTGTCATTGAATTCAATTTATTTTTTCTTATTTAATTTAAGACCGAAATCCATTTCAAATCGTGCAGGCCGGCTAGTGATCTGTTCAGAATTGGCTTGCCAATGAAATATGTTTTTGTACGTGAAAAATAAGGGGACACGTATTTTTTTTAAATTAACATAGCGACATATTTGCATTTTATACGAATATTTATAAATTTTAAGGGAAAAATTAGTTGTTTGCAAATTTCACTTTAAAAACCTTGCCATTTTTGCAATTTTTTAGATTTCAAGGTTTTTTTACTCCAGTTTGTCACATTTTTCTCGCTCTTTCGAAATCCACGAAGAAAATTAAAAAATAATAAAAAATAGTAAAGTTATTTCGATTTTTGGAAAAATAAAAAAAAAATTCTCAAAAACCCTACCTTTTTTCCCTGAAATTTTGAGGAATAATAGGTACAAATATAGTCTACTTACCATAAATTTCCTATTTTTTTTCAGGAGAAATAAATTATTTTATATTTTTGTTTCAAAACCTTGCCATTTTGGAAATTTTTGAGATTTTAAGGTTTTTCCTATTTCTGCTTATCAAGTTTTTTGCATTTCTTCGAAACCGATGAGAAAAAAAAAATAAATAAAAACTGGTAAAGCTTTTTCGATTTTTTGAGAAAGTAAAATACGAGATTTTCTTCAACCAAAGAAAGAATAAAAACCACTCAGAAAAAGTTGTCTTGAAACAAAAGTATCGTCCTCTTGCGTGCGTGTTTTGTCTTGAACCACGAGAATATGAACTTGTTTCAAGATCACGTGAAGTTTCTTGCAAGAGGACTATGTTTGCTTATGTTTGTTGCAAAAGGATTCCTCTTGAGACAAACGTGCACCCTCGTAACCTTAAATTTAAGAGGAAATTCCACTTGTTTCAAGAAACATTCTTTTGTTGCAAGAGGACATTTCCTGAGTGACTGGTAAAGTTATTTTGATTTTCAGATGTGTTGGGTGATAATATAGTCTACCTACCATAAATTTTAAAACTGGATTGTATTTATATTTCAAAAACAATTGTTTCTTGAAATATAAGTACATACAATCCAGTTTTAGAATTTGTTTAAAAATTCTATTTTTCTCATTGTTTTCGCATTTATTGTCTTCCCTAGATTTTTTTTCTCTCTTGAAATACAAATATAATCCAGTTTCAAAATTTATGGTAGGTAGACTATACTACCACCTACCAAAACTATAATGCTATTCATTTCCATACAAAAAGAAGCTAAAGTTTATGACATTTATTGGTCTTAAGGCGGCGATTATTGGGACCTTACCAATTTTATTCTTTCTTTGTTTTTCTCATCGGTTTCGGGAAATTGCAAAAAAGTTGATAAACTGAAACAAGAAAAACCTTTAATTTTTAAAAATTGCCAAAATGACAAGGTTTTGAAGCCAAAATATAAAATAATTTATTTCTCCTAAAAAATAAGTGTGGAATTTATAGTAAGTAGATTATATTGATACCCATTATTCCTCAAAATTTCAAGTGGGAAAAGTTGGGCTTTTTGAGAAATTTTTTTTTCGTTTTTCCGAAAATCAAAATAACTTTACCATTTTTTATTATGTTTTAATTTTCTTCGTGGATTCCGACAGATCTTTGGTAAGAAATTATCTTTGTTTGAAAATGAAGTTTGATAAGTGTTTCAAAAGTAGGCGCTGAAATAAAGGTGTTTGGAAAAGGAGGTGTGAAAACATTAAACACTTTCTTTCATGAATCATGCACTTGATCGTCGAGAGTGAAGATAAATAAATAATAAGTGCGTACTTTTTACCATGAGGTAGTCTCGCGTGATCAATCATTGATGTCACTGGCTTTACGGGAGCGGGAGCTTCTCATACATTTTGCTTTCTGCGCGCGACCGCGGAAGACAAATGTGGGTGAAACGAGGACGCTGATTATATTTCAACCCTCGTTCTTCGAGATTACACAAGGTAGTATCCTTCCTCGACGCTAGATGTCACGACGTTCAGAGACTGATAAAAGTTTGAATTTGCGCAGCCCAGCTTCCCGCCGCGCTACCTCATTTTTTCTTCGTGCGCATGGTGTCGTACGTATGATCTCGGTGCGTTTCAAAAGATCAGTGTTTTTTTCATGGTTTAGTGCTTTTTAAACATTAATAGTGACAATGTCAAAGTCAAAAAAGAGAAAGCAGCCATTGGATCAGGAGAAGCTCCTTAAAAAAATAAGAAAACTGGAGAAAAAGATTCTTCGCTCTTCGAAACATTCTTTCAGAATGTAAAAAAAACTTTGATGCTTTTCCACCATTTTCACTTATACTAAGGGTTTTACAAAAAATCAAACAAGATCGAGCTTGTGGGCATCTTACACTAATTGCAGGCAAATTATCAGGGAATCATATCTACGAAAAAATTATCTAGAGTCAGTGTTAGACATACTTATCTCTTCATTGTCAGAATCAACCTTAAAGCAATATAATTCGGCACTCAAAAGTTGGTGGTTAATGGTTATATTGTCAACGTTCTGTTTGCGATCCTTTTCAAGCTACGCAAAATAAAGTTATAAAATTTCTTACAGAAAAGTTTAAATCAGGATCGTCTTACGGATCTTTAAATTCATATAGATCAGCGATTTCCCTCATCTTAATTGAAGATATCTTACATAGCACTCTTATCAACCGATTTTTTAAAGGCGTATTTAAATTAAGACCAACCAAGCCTAAATATAAAACTACTTGGGACACCTCATTAGTACTTGATTTTGTAGCAAAATTGTATTCCTTAAGAAGATTAACTCTGCGTCAATTAACAGAAAAGGCAATTATTCCTTTAGCCTTAAGTACGGCGCACAGAGTTCAAACTTTTGCTCTCATAAAGATTGAAAACATTACAGAAACTAATAATGGTATTGAAATACGAATTATAGACAACATTAAAACTTCAGGACCAGAAAAACAACCATTCCTAATATTAACTTATTTTGATAAAAAGCCACAATTTTGCGTTGCTAGAACTGCGAAACAATACTTAAAAGTCACAAAATATTGTCACAACAATATTGAGAATTTGTTCATTACAATGAAAAAACCTTATAAAGCCTATATAAACCTATAAACCCTATATAACAATTAGCCGTTGGATTAAAAATGTTTTAATTGAAAGTAGAATTAATGTATCACATTTCACAGCACATTCCACTAGACATGCAGCATCTTCAAAAGCTTTGGCTAGAGGTGTTGACTTAGATACCATTCGAAAGACAGCTGGTTGGTGATCTAAATCTGAAGTCTTTGCGAAATTTTACAATAGACCTATTAAAGACAATAATTCTTTTGCATGTGCTATTTTACATTAGGAAAAAATGTGTACATTTTTCAATAAATCTTAAAACTTATAAAGTACTATATATTTTCTCAAGCATA
This sequence comes from Euceroptres primus, assembly GCA_037177015.1. Classification (NCBI taxonomy): domain Eukaryota; kingdom Metazoa; phylum Arthropoda; class Insecta; order Hymenoptera; family Figitidae; genus Euceroptres; species Euceroptres primus. The sequence continues at coordinate 8,164 of JBAGKK010489439.1, forward strand.
GGTTGTATATAAGATAAAATATAAAAATTGAAACAGCTCTAAACAACTACCTTGTGTAATCTCGAAGAACGTGGGCTGAAATATAATTGATAATCAAACGAACTTACCTGAAGTGAAGTTCGATTATGATTATATGAAACCCTCCTTCGAGATGATTACATCCCACCCATAACATACAACTTATTTCTTTATCCCCACATTTACCCCGAAAAGCGTGTGTTACAATTTCTGTAAAACTTTAAACTAAATGAGGTAGCGCGGCGGGAAGCTGGGCTGCACAAATTCAAACTTTTTTCAATCTCTGAACATCTAGCGTCGAGGAAGGATACTACCTTGTATAATCATCTCAAACGAGAGTTTCATATAATCATAATCGAACTTCACTTCAGGTAAGTTCGTTTGATTATCAATTATTTGTCCTCTCGATAAATGCTACTTCTTTCCTCTAAGTGAGTAAGCTTATCGATATGAGAACAGGAAGAAATTTGTAAATGCTCGAGACTAGGACGTTGCACCGGGAAATCTGCAACTATAATGAGGCGAAACCTCATTTGAGTACTCTTAACTGATTTTCATACAAATTGCACCAATGTTAACCTTACATTAAGATCTTCACTTCATTTTAATGATATCCGTTTTGCACAACAAGGTTATTAAATTAAAATCAATTATTGAAGCTTTAAATTGTTTATAATTCTAAATTGCCTAAAGTCTGAATTGTTTATAACTCTAAATTACTTATAACTCTAAATTGTTTATTCTTAACAATTTATGAAACTTGTATTTCTCTTTAGAATATTCAATTTTAAGTTAATTTTTTAAGTATATTTTAAGTATATTTAAGAATATTCAATTTAAGTCAAAAATGGTTTAAATTATTGAAGAAATTTTTGTTTTCTGTGTGGAAAAAGTGTTTCTTGTGGGCATTGTTTGCGAGGAAAGAAAGCGTATGTATGAAGTTCAGATATGTTTTGCATATAGCGATCCAGAGAAGAGGAACGATTCTTTGCGAATGGAGATGGGGAGTGGGAGATTACATCACGTAATTAATGCGCGTTGAGTTCGTTGACTGGGTGTATAACCGTGCGCATGTAATTGCACCGAACGATCCTAAAGCGCAGACGATGAAAGAGCCAGAGAGATCGACTCTTGATCTCGATCGTTAATATCATGCCAACCGAGAGTTTTAACCGCAGAGTGTCGCTCTAACTAGAAACACTTTAATCTTGAAAATTATATCATCAATATTTTTCTATTTCGTACATCATCAGCTAATTAATATTTCAATTAGAGTTAACATTATTTCCTAAAAATGTTTCAAATTGGAGTTAACATTATTTCCTAAAAATGTTTCATTTGACTAGGAATTTACATATCTCAAAAAGTCATCCCATGCAATGGCCAATCATATAATCAATGCAAAAGAGGACTCTGACATGAACTGCAAATTCATGAACTGCAAATTGCCTAACCTTCACTTTCCGGCTCTTTATTAATTGGATCGCTCAATATAAATCTATTGCAGTTGACATTTGATGTAACTTAATGTACGCTTTTACTCAACTAATCTTAGTAATCTTAGTATATTCTGTGGTTTCTTTGTTTTGGATGATTCATTAAAAAAATAATATGTAGTTTGAAGAATTAATTTTGAAACTGAAAAAGGGGTTCAAAAGTGAAACGTGGATGCAGGTTGAGGCTCAAAGGGCGGGTAATGCAACGGAAGCCCGTGGGCAGCATATGGAAATAGGGCTGCTGAACTTTTTCGCCGAGTCAGAGAATTATGATCTCAGTTTTTCGCGTTGGCGACAGTAACGTAGAGTCTGTGCGTAGGCCCCATCCGTTGGCAGAATGTAATATACTTTACAGTAGCAGCAGTCTTAAAAATCCTAAGGCACAATAGTGGACCATTAAGCCATTAAGCAGTCTAGACTGTAATATGTTACCAAATGATGATTTATTTTCATGAAGCACGTGATTTATTTTCTAACCTTCTTCATTAGATAACCAATTTCACTACATAATTAATTAATACACTTTCACCTCAGAAATTAATTTTGTAATATTGATAGCACTTCTTAAAATTAAAAATATTACCACGGGTAAAAAGTATGATAAATAGTATAGAAGAAAGAAAGAAATTGGTAGAAAAGAAAAGTTATCCGTATAAATCATGGGTTCTTTTCGAGAAAATAATTTTGTTTCGCAATGAGTGGAGGGATTGGCCCCTATTTTCTTTTCAGTAGGACGAAGGCCATGCAACTTGTAACCTCTCGAAACCATAACTTCGCAACCAGTTTACCGGTTACGCGTTGAGCGTTAAGCCTGATTTACAACTCGTGCCATTAGCACCGACTTTCAGAAGAAGCCAAAGAGCAACAGAGATTCACTTCGGACCGTGAACCACTGCGGAAAACCGCGGCTTATTCTCGTAATAACGGTTTGTTCTTCACCTTTCGCTCAAAATAACATCATCCGCGTCCCTATTTCCCTTCAGTACTCAATTGTCGCTAAAAGGTGTCATTATCCTGACAAACCTTTCAGAGTTTATGTCGTAATTAAATTCAATTTATTTTGGTTGATATTTCTGTAAGACATGAAAGGTTGAATATTACGAGTCACACAGAGTTCTCATTGGTGATCTATTAAATGAAAAGAATATTTTGTAACAATTTTTTCTGTGTTTTCATAGTCTTATACAAATAAGACTTATACAAAGACTTCATAGACTTATACAAAATCTTGATAAACGGGAATTCTTCTTTGAATTTTTCTAAGAAAAGATGAACCCTCAACCCTCGTGTATTAAAATAAAATTTTAACCCGTTTCTAGGCACACTGGTCCTGAAGGAGGAGAAAGTTTGACTAAAATGGATCCAAAATCGAGTTTCACAGGAAGTTTCTACATCATTTGTGAATTCAAAATCTGAAAAAATCAAAATCCTAGCTGCTCCCTTTCGCGAGATATCGAAATTATAATAAGTTCTATGAAGTAGACGTTAAAAATAAATAATTGGTAGCATATATCTATATCTATATCTGACATGTGCTTTAAATAATTCGCTGGGATAAACTTTCTCTCGACATTGCATCTTAGGAAATTTGGTATCTTTCTCATTTTCTTTGTTGGAGCTCCAAGATTAATCCGGTGATCCTCCTACCTTTTTCTCGGTAGGATTCACAATGATTCTTGATTTTCGACCAGCAGTAGAAAAATTCAGCTCAATGTTTTTCAATTTCACAATATCATGAGCTTCGGAGTCAGCTTTTTTTTGCAATTTCAGTCACTATTTGTTCTTGTTCTTTTTCAAAATCAATGATTTTGCTTACATGTTCTTTAGCATTTTTGCAAACGTGACTGTTTCCTTTACTGATTTCCTGAAAACATTTTTGATAGAGCAGCATGCAGTTTTTCGATTGTTTATTTTCGACTGTCGGAATTGGCGACATTTTAAAGACCTATTCAGTCCATTGGATATATCGACGCCTCCACTGCAGAGGGATCCAAGTTCTTTTCGCTCCATAGGAGTTGGAGCTGTATCCGGAGCGAAAAAAACTTGGAGCCCTCTGCAGTGGAGGCGTCGATATCAATCACGGTATTTGAAATTTTCTTGTTACCTTTGCTTTTCACGATTTTGATGTCACTTGAACCTGGCAGTCAAACATATATAACAGTTACATATAACTTTTGTACGGGTATCTTTTGGCAATACTATATATTTATAATTCGGCATAACTGGTAAGGGTCTTTTAAAAACACCTTTTCCAATATCAAATAATGTGAGATAACGAGTTCTGCAAATGCTTAGGGGAAATTTCTCATTAGTTATATGAAAGTCTTCTGATATGAATTTCTGGATAAGTGCTCCAGTCTTCTCATTAATAAGAAATTTTTTAGGCTGAATTTTCCCAAAAATTATTTTTTGACTACATGGGGCGCATACTTTTCTCCTATACTCATTATGAGAACATTTATCTACATGGCTCATTTTGCAAACTATTGTGATATGATGGAATATGCGAATCAATCAAGGGATTAGTTTTGTAGTCTCAGAAAGTGAGATTTCACTTTACAGTGGGGGTTTGGTTTTTTTCCGGACGAAATATTCAGATACTTTTTTCATTATTCTTTCCCTGCTCTATAGTGCGTTTAAAGGGAACGAAAATGAGCGCAAAATTTAAAAAGTTCAATAAATAGGATTTTTTATTGTAAGTATAAGAACTTAAATATTAAAATGTCGATATCTCGCGAAAGGGAGCAGCTAGGATTTTGATTTTTACAGATTTTGAATCCATAACTCTGCCGTCCAAAGTAAAAAGATACGTAAGTGACTTTGTGGTTAAAGGTTATTCTCTTAAACCTAGAAATGGAAAAGTCGACCTAAGCGACAATGTCACTTATGTATCTTTTTACTTTGTACGGCAGAACTGATGTAGAAACTTCTTGTAGAACCCGATTTTGGATTCATTTTAGTCAAACTTTTTCCTCCTTCAGGACCAGTGTGATAGGGTAAAAGTAATCAACAGAAATTATCTTTTGTTGTGTGTCATTGTACACGATATTACTCTGATCTTGGAGTAACTTTTACCAATCGCCTTAAAGGGATTTTAAGATCTTTTGACATTTATCAGGGATTTCATATGTTTAAGGGAATAAAAAGGAAAATGGGAGACTGTTGGTGTTATTTCTGTCGGAATGCGGAGTATCTGGTGAATTTTTGTCAAATACGAGAGGAAGTGAATAAAGCACGCGATGCTTGTTTGCGGATTGTATAAGATATAAGTAAACTAAAGGTGCGTGCAGCTTCCGTGTTAGTGGCGACCAACTAGGGAATCTCTATCAGGAAGACTTACTCGCGCGTTTGTAGAATCGTTCTCGCGTCTCACGCGTGATTAAGCCTTTAAGTTCCGTACAGTTGAGCGCGATAATGTTGTTACCTCCGCGAAGCTATGGCGTAAGTCACTCGACAGCGAGGTACATAAAACGAAAGCCGTTCATTTCTTTCTTCCAAGCTTCATAGGAGCCGAATAGGCGAGGATCGAGCATTAAAGCAACTAGCTTCATCCGCAGGTCCCTATATCACCCTTCTTAATTGCTGTGGTACGTGGGATCGTCTTACGCGGGGATAAATTCCTGCAAATTCATACCGTCTCCCCCTATCTTCCACTTTAGACTTTAACATCCTCCCCAGTCCCCACGCCTCATCTAGCTAGCCATCCGAATACCATAAAGTGCAGAAAACTACTGGCTTCTCCATTTTGCCTTGCGCTGCAACCTTTCTAACTTGAACAGTTCCTCTATCGATAAGAATCGTCGCTCGATCGCAGATAAACACGTAAGTAATTGTCCCTCAACGGGGAAAAACGTCCCACGTGGAGAAAACGCGGTACCATTCCTGAGAGATGCCGGTGGCTCCTGCATTCATTTGTTTTTTACGTAATGTACCTAAGGCTTTCCCATATTTACGGAGGCGGAATCACTAGACGAGAAAACGTAGGAGAGATGGGAAATATAAGAGAAAATGAGCTGTGACATTTTGTCAAACGGAGAAAAACTCACAACAAGGTGTGTCGAAGCTACTGATGCAGTGCTGAATTTCATTAGGCTTCCATTGTTGCATGAATGTTTGCTTGGATCATTTTTTTATTTTGAAGAATTATCAATTAGTACATGGGGATTTGAAATATATACAAAGATTTTTTAAATCTTTAAGAATTAAAGGAAGGAATTTAATACAATAGGCAATAATGTAATGCTCAAATAAAAATTTTCAAACAAATGACGAAAATTTTTGGTAATTCAGTTTCTCACATTGAATTGAAAGATTCAAAGGATCCCAGTCGATGCGTTCCGAAGGTATAGAGAACCAGCTTCAGGTTGCACGATTAAGGGTCATCCACCCGCCGAACTCGAGAAACCTGGATCCAAAACTTATTTGCAGCCTCGAGCCAGGTGACTCGATAGGTTTTTTGCTTACGAGATATCTACGCAAACGTACTTCTCGAGTGCTTACATTTACATCTTACATGTACCCAAACTTATGCCAACGTTGCCTAAACACTCATTCGGAGCAAGTATTTTACCGTACCAAACGGAACCACTCAGTGTCCCGGCGTATAAATCTCATGACCCGCATTTGCATTTAAAATTGGTCAATGTTCGTTCAGCATTGCTCAATACTCACCAAGCATGAATCTCCTTAATACGCGAGTAAATTATTTGCAAAGCTTAATTTCAAAGAGAGTAATGTATTGACAAAAAGCTTATAATGCTTCTTATTATTCGTAAACATATTTTAAGATAAATTTCAAGTACGCCTTTGAAATTGAATTCATAACTCCAAAATAATTTTATTTTCAATCGTCCTAAATGAAAAAGGAAAATGAGTTTACAGTTGCAAAAATAATTGGCCTAAAATCGTTGGGAGCTGTTTTCTTTTCAATCTTGTTCGTGATGAGTCAGAAAATGGACTCGAGAGAAGGCAGCTGTTTAAAACGTGATTGATTCTGATCTACTACCTCCTGCGGTTCCACGAAGTTCGCAAAATGTTGAAGCGATCGGGCTCTCACTAAACGAAGGAAGAGTAATTGCGAACCCAGCGGCGAACATATCCCTATTTGGGTCACCTGTTGGCGTTATGCCGCAACAACCACGGATATTCTGCACTTAAAGCAGAAGGCGGGATGCAACTGCGCGGAAGACAATATTGCCAATCTGACTCTGAAATTATTCAGATCTTTCGCAATCTTCGGAACTCTAATTCATGCTAATATTGCTTTTTTCTCAGAATGTAATATCGCCCCATAGCACGCGATTGAATAATTTCAAATTACTCCCCGAGAGAAAGTTTTTCGTTTCCTAACAGAGGAATTAATCTGAGAAATAGTTAAACATTTTTTAAAGCTGAACAATTTTTTGTCACTTTTTAACAAATGTATTTTAAGTACGATTTTTTAAATGAATATTTAGAAGTAAAATTTGGAATTGATTGGATTTCAGGTGCATCCCGGATGGCGGGGACGTTGGTTATACAATGACGGAGCTGCAACCGTCACCGCCAGGTTATCGCAGTCAAGATGAGGCCCCGGGCCCACCCTCCTGTATTCCGGGCTCTTTCAAGTACTCAAATCACAACCACGGGTCCGAGGTTGCCAATTATAAAGGCACCTCGTCGTATCCTCAGGAGGGCTATAGTCTCAAGAGCTCGTCTCGTCCGATCCCTACTAGCGAATACTATCGGCGGAGGAATGACAATTCTAGAAGGTCCGCGGAAAACGACATCGATAATGAGAATCTCAAGAAGGCCGCGGATACCGGTTACAACGATGGTTACAAGAAAAATACTCCAGGCTACAAAAACGATAGCGGGTAAGCTTACAAACTCTAGTAACCCAGGGTGTCTAGCGTCCTGGAAATCCTTGAAAACCTGGAAAAGTCCTTGAATTTCACTCATAGTCCTGGAATTTTTATCTCTTTAAATTTGAATGAATAGTTTTCTTCAAATGACAGGCTTGTTACATCAGGTCAGAGAATTCTGGAAAGTCAGGGAATTCTGTAAAATCAGAGAATTTAAAAACGGTCAGGGAACATCAGGGAAAGTCAGGGAAAACTTTCAAAGAGTCAGGGAATTTTTTTGATTCAACAAATTATAATTATATCTCAATGGCTAGAATTATAATTTAATTACTGTTATAATTACACTGCTCTTCCGCTTCAGGGCGGGTTTCGGGGATGGGTTGAATGGCCTTCGCGAAAACCGGGGGTCTCTCAAACGTAAACAAGTCAGGGCCGTATGAACTATTTCTGTTTCATTT
>JBAGKK010489449.1:0-59935 GCA_037177015.1 Euceroptres primus
AGTTTTCTACGTAAATTACTTCATTTAGGTAATTTACGTAGAAAACCTCGAGTGACGCGTCACTTCGCAACCCTGGGTGTCAGTAGGCAAAATGAGAAGATGCTATGTGTAGGCAATAGGCAAGCCAGCCATGTTTAGGATGTAAGCAGCGAGTCCAAGACCCAAAAAGTTAGTTCTAACACCAGAGCTCACCGCGTGCTTTGGGGCACTCGTGGGAACCAGTCAGTCTGAAAAGAGTTTAAATCGAGTCTATTTTTAGTATTTGAAACACGTCAGAACAAGTGTCAAGCGAATTAAAGTCTTGTGTTCTCAAGCCTAACTCCGTTAGAAATCTCCGTTGATTGATTGCGAAGTGCAGTTGAATATAAGTCTTGTATTATTTTATTGATTAGAACAATAAATTTGTAATAGAGTGGTAGAGTGAGTGTGCAGAAGTGCTCTTCAGAAAACTCACAGTTATCTGAAGGAAATGAGATTGATTTTGGAAAGCATCCGTCTCCAAAAGTATCCATCATCACTCCAGGATTCCAAGAATTTGAGGAACCAATTTGACCACCAAGCTACGGTTCCAGATTTTCCTCACCAACAACGCTATTATAACAACAATGCCTTTAACGCCTTTAAAGGTTGAACTAAGAAGGAAGACCGGAATATCTGGTATCGCTGCCTCAAGTCAATCGAGTCACATCACAAATCCGACTTTATTTATTAAACTATTGTAATTTTAATTAATAAATTGATTTTAAAAGGTATCTCCCATCTTATATTCATTTGGCTTGTCTTCGTCCCTGGATTATTTTTCTTATAAGACTAACCTAAATCGAAGAACTTTCGAGACCGTTAAATCTGTGATCAAGCTCGATTAATTATATATCAGACTCATTAGGTAGGACGTCACAGAAATAACGATTTTGAAACAAAGATCTTAATTATTTTTCCTCTCACCATGAATTAATTTTGAAACAAAATCAGAAGAATCATCTCTCAGAGTTTTTTGAAATACATTTTCTAAATAAATTCTGAAGTAAAAAAATAAAGGACATTGAAAAATCAAACAAGAAATAGAAGATTGTACTTTTTATTGAAACTCTCATCATCTTAGCTGGTGGAACAGGATGAAAAGGGGAAGTTTTATATACACTCACTCATTCAGAAATCTCATACTTAGAACGCATGATAATAATAATAGCAGTAATAATAACCGTATTTATAGCAAAAATTACTGCTATTATTTTTATTAACAACAATGATAATCACTATTATTATCGGATTCTCGACACGTAGCGTATTTTTTTTAACTATCATAGGCACTTTCGATCATAGGCAATAGTTTATTAAAATTTATCATCACTGAATTTCCTATTTTAAGAATATATTACAATTTTGTTAAAATGCTTCTTTTTTTAATCGTGGACAATGCGCAAATGTTGGATTCCATTGATTAAATAGAAATTCTGAATAAATCAGTAATAATCAATAAATCAATAAATAAATGAAATACAATATTTGAAATAAAGTTCAAAATTTGTAAATAAAATTTCAGTTACGAATAAAAAATAAACAAATTAAAATTAAACTATTGCCCATCAGCCGAAAGGATTTAATCAAGTGTGAATAAAATAGAAATACAATAATACAAAATTTTATAATATTAATAATCGATCTATCTATATATTCGTAATACAATATATAATATAACTTTTTCTCCTCTCTTTGTCATAAAATAGAAGTTCTATAGAATGTATAAAAATTTGTTCCTTGTGCTTAGAGAACTTATTACGTCGATATTACTAGGCTAAACGTTATGATTCTTTTTTTCTCGTCTAAAGTTATTACTCACTGTAGGTACGATTTTTAATCAACATTAGTCCTCAGGCGATAGATAACGAGCCAGGAAATTGCACATCTGATATTAATAGCATTGAAACAAGGAAAAGAGAGGAATACAATTATTTCACTATTTACAAATCATCCTCTTTTATCACTCCTCTCATTTTCTATTTTCCTCTTTTATTTTTCGACGGAAGGACGTCATTTATCGCTTGCATAATTCATTAATTTGTTGTGTCGATTTCTATATCGGTTCCGCTTTCAATTTAATTTGCTTCAAGCGAAAATGCCGCGAGACGTCGGCCTTCTTTTTCATTAATTAATTAATTAATTATTAAAATTCATGTTTAATTAAGATCAGGAGGAAGTGAGAAATCAGTGATAGAACAAAAATAGTTTAGCTCTTCACGTGATCGATCAATCCTCCTTAAAGAGTATCACAATGTCTCGCTTAAAGGAACGTACAAAGCCTGTTTGCATACACGTATATATATTATATTTAAAAAGCTTATTTATAATGTAAGGGCTCCTCTCTTTGTATACGTGTACCAAATATTAACATAAGTTCTCCCTTGCGAAAAGAAAAATTATTAGCAAAAAGAAAACTAGTGAAACAATAGTTTTAGCAAGATTATCGATAATTTGAAGACAGAAGATGAGATTTTTGTTATCAATAGTTTTTTGTCAGTAATTTTATCTTTTTTCAAGGGGTGTCTCGCGGTATCACAACCTTGGAGCAGGTAGGCTAGATATATTTTTTTTTGCGTAGAAAATAAACACTTGCACTTGGAAGGGTTTTATGTAAGGAAGACTCGTTTAAAACGAGTAATTCTTTATAATGTCGAATCAAATTACAAACAGTTTACCGGTTCTTTGAACAATAACACGACACACAAGGGCAAAAAAAGCGTCTATGGATAAATCAATTTTCAGACTAAACTACTCATTTGATAAGGACGTTTTTTGTAAACTTGAAGATTCCGCATCGTTACAACGGAGGATATTTTTGAAAAAATTTCTCAAAAATTTTTTATTTGGTAAACAAAATGAAAAAAAATTTTGTTGATTTTTCAAGACTGCCATTTAGTCAAAAAATTTTTTAATTTACCGAAAATGGTCCACGTCGAGGCAAAAAACTCATTAGAAATGTTTTCCGGGAGTATTACTTGATTTAAACAAACATTTAAATTGTTATAAGCAAATTAGTGAACAAAAGTTGTCTTCTTTATTTGCCGCATTTAAATGCACTAAACCAATATTTTCAGGAGAAAATGGAAATAAAATAATGTTAGCTTAAAATTAGAAAACGTTAAACTAATTGATTAAAACAATTTAACAAACAAATACGAAACTAAGGCATTTTTAATTCGATAGATTTAGCTTTTTCAGCAGAATTAGTTATTTTCACTAATAACCTTTTGCTGTGATAGTTTGCACTGCAGCAACAATCGTGTATTGTTTAAACAAATTTAATAAACAAATGCATTATTTGGCCATTTTTGAGTAGATAAGCTTCGTTTTTTTCAGCAGAATCAATAACTAGTATGTTGCCAATGTACCTTGCTGTTTTACTTTACACTTAGGTATTAATTGTTTATTGTTTGAACAAATTTAGTTAACAAATTAATTATTTGATCATTTTTCAATATAGAATTTTTTCAGCAGAATCAACTACAAACATCTCAGAGATAGTCTATTGCTACGATGATTCGCAGTTAAACAATTTTAATTTTAAGTACATTGTTGTACATTATTTAAACAAATTTAATAAACAAACGCACTGCTGGGCTGTTTTTCAATAAATCAGTTTTGTTCTTAGCAGAATGTAGTATAAATATTTCACCAATGGCCTTTTGCTATGATAATTTGCATTTGGACAATATTGTTTAATATTGTTTAATATTGACAATATGGCTATGATTATTTGCAGTTGGACATATTGTTTACACAAATTTAATAAACAAAGGTATTATTTGACAATTTTTCAATAGGTAAGCTTCGTTTTTGTCAGCAGAATCAATAATTAGTATGTTGCCAATGTGTCTTGCTGTTTTACTTTACACTTAGGCATCAACATTTATTTTTTAAACAAGTTTAGTAAACAACTTAATTATTTGAGCATTTTTCAATATAAAAATTTTGCTTCTTCAGCAGAATCAACTACAAACATCTCAGAGTTTTTGTTATTTTATTTTATTTTTTTTATTTTATTTTCATTTAAACAATAATTGTACATTTTTTAAACAAATTTAATACACAAATGTGTTTCTTGGTTTTTTTACTGCAAGTAAAGTTTTTTACTAACAAGTAAAGTCTATGTTACTAACGAATGATTATTCGCAGTAAAACAATAATTGTTCATTATTTAAAAAAATTTAATACACAAATGTATTTCTTGGTTTTTTTACTGCTAGTTACTAACCAGTAAACCAGGTATTATAATAGTTATATAGAAAAAAATAAATGTACAGCTAACACCTTAGTTAAAAAATAAATGTAGAACTAATATTAAATTCATTTAAAAAGTACACAGATATACTCAAATTGCAAAGTACATTGCAAATATAACTGCAAAAGACATTGTCAACATACTAGCAGTTGTCTTGCTGAAAAAAATGAAGTTTATCTATTGAAAAATTTCCAAACAATACCTTTGTTTATTAAATTTGTTTAAACAATATATAATACTGTCCAACTGCAAATTGTCATAGCAAGAGGCCGTTGGTGAAATATTTATAGTAGATTCTGCTGAAAAAACGGAACTAATTTATTGAAAAACAGCCAAGCAATGCATTTGTTTATTAAATTTGTTTAAATAATGTATAATTACTGTTTAACTGCGAATCATCCTAGTAATAGACTATCTCTGAGATGTTTGTAGTTGATCCTGCTGAAAAAAACAAAATTTCTATATTGAAAAATGCTCAAATAATTAATTTGTTAACTAAATTTGTTTACACAATAAATAATTGATGTTTCCATGTGTATTGATGTAAAGTAAAACAGCAAGACACATTGGCAACGTACTAGTTCTGCTGAAAAAAACGAGGCTTATCTACTCAAAAATGGCCAAATAATGCATTTGTTTATTAAATTTGTTTAAATAATGTAAGATTGTTGTTGCAATACAAACTATCACAGCAGAAGATCATTGGTGAAATATTTATAGCTGATTGTGCTGAAAAAGCTAAATCTATCTAATGAAAAATGCCTTAATTTAATATATGTTTATTTGTTACTTGTTTATGTTTATTTATTTATTGTATGATTTTTAGTTTATTGTATGATTTAGCCTTTTCATTGTACTGAAAAAGCTAAATCTATCTAATTAAAAATCCCTTAATTTAATATATGTTTATTAAATTGTTATAAACAATTATGAATTGATGTTTAACGTCTTCTAATTTTAAGTTAACATTATTTTATTTCCATTTTCTGAAAATATTGGTTTACTGTATTTAAATGTGGCAAATAAAAAAGATATAACTTTTGTTAACTAATTTGTTTATAACAATTTAAATTTTTGTTTTATTAAATTAATACTGCTGGAAATCATTTTGAATGAATTTTTTACCTCGACGTGGACCATTTTCGGTAAACTATAGTACATTATATAACAAGGGGCGAAAGGAGCAGATTTTTCCCGTAGGCAGTAATTACCCGAGGTAAAAATCTACTTTCGTCCCGTGTTGCATATAGTATTTTATTCCACTCTCGACCATAGCCACCTGTTGGCCCTGAAAAGCGGGTCCGAAGCATTTTTCTATAGCTTTGTTTGCGGCTCGAATTCTGATCGACTCGGAGCAACTCAGATTTTCAATATGCCGACCGTCGACCAATCACAGCCTCGAATTTCGGAGTTCTCGAGCCGCGAAGTAAATGTACATTATGTATATTATGTAAATCAAATGGAAAATATATAAATAAAATTTTTCTTTATTTTGTAATTACAATTTCTTTATTTTTTGTAAAAAATCAATTTATTATAAAACGAATAGTATTGTAAACAAAAATTGTAAAAGAAAAAATGTCAATTTTACTTTCGCCCCGCAAATGCGGTTTACGGGAAATATATGCTACTTTCGCCCCTATTTTCAGGGGCAAACGGTGGACATTTCGGTCGAGTGTGGAATAAAAAATTTTTTGGACTAGTTGGCAGTCTTGAAAAGTCAAAAAAATTTTTTTTCATTTTGTTTATTAAATAAAAAATTTTTGAAAAAATTTTTCTAAAATATCCTCCATTGAAACGATGTGGAATTTAATACACTTTAGTTTTTTAAAAAACGTCCAAATCGAATGAGAAGTTTAGCCTGAAAATTGATTTGTCCACAGACGCTTTTTTTGCCCTACTGTGCGCCATGAGAATGGGACGCTCGAATGTGATGATACAGACTTATAAAAATTAATATACGTACGGTTATATACATATTTACAACGAAAATAACTTGACATTGATATTATTACTAGTTCGTAGTCGTCGCGATGAATTATCGTTAGAGTCGTCTGTGGGATTCGTCATCAGCCATTTCAATTTTCTTTCATATGAAACGAGGTCAATTGGATTAAGGCTTATGTGTAATAAATCAGAACTATTAGCTTTTATTGAAATTGCATCACAATATATGACCGAAAATTGAATTGTAATTTATTTAGATAGTTTTCATATTTAGTAAATTGCCATCCTTCGGCAATTTGTTATAATTTGTTTAAAAAAATTTCTGTTAAAATAATTTGTGGTTTAAAAGTAAGTAAATTGCCATCTCTGGGCAATTTGTTAAAATTGGTTTAAAAAAAGTTATGTTAAAATAATTTGTGGTTTAAAAAATTTCTGTTAAAATAATTTGTGGTTTAAAAAATTTCTGTTAAAATAATTTGTGGTTTAAAAATAAGTAAATTGCCATCTCTTGACAATTTGTTAAAATTTCTTTTAAAAAACTTGTGTTAAAAATAATTTGTGTTATAAAAACATAAGCCCAAAAAATCGATAATGACTGATGTCTCGAAAATATAAATATTTTAGTAAATTAGAATTACAATTTATCCAAAATTGTCCTCAGTACCTAAACACTATTCACTACAGATCCCCACTCTTCATCAATTAAATTCCTAACGTCCTACGAGTACAACAGTTAATAATGGAAGATCACGATGAATTTCAGCACAGTAAAAAAAAATTACACATGCACTGTTAGCACTTGATGTGGCCCAGAAGTTTGGCTTGTGCCAGGTTGCTGATGATACGATGGCTCCTGAAGTCTAGGCTTGCTGTAAGGTTTATGAGGACCCTCCTCATAACTGAAGCTAGCAGTGTTATTCCTAATTTCTGCACTCGGCGGTTTGTACAAAGGTGGCAGTCGATGTCTACTATCTTCCGAGACCATCTCCAGACTTTCTTCTGCTGGTCCCAAGGCTCCTAAAGAAGTCCCCGACAAAGGTCTCACAACCGAAACTCTCGGTTCTCCAACATCCTGCTCCTTCAAAGGATTTGCATATCTCCTAAGATTCTCCTCATTCTGCAAATTATTCGACTTCTCATCCAAGTCACTTCTATGTCTGTGCAGGGAAGTTTCACTGCTTGTCGTCGCAGTCAACCCAGACCTCTGTCTCACTGACCTGAGGTACCAAAGTCCTCCAAGAAGTGCTAGGAGCAGAATTGTCGCCAAAGCTCCACCCAAAACAGCCAAATACCCATTTCCACTCAAAGCAGCAGAACTGGGTTCACTCAGCAAGGCTGTCTCGACTTTGACTTCCATAACAGAAGCCAGGGCGAGAGGTCTGCTCAGAGGCCGACTCAGAGCTTCTCCAAGATCCCTAGCAGCAGCAGCTGCAGCTTCAGAGAAAATCGTCACCTCTATCGTGTCGTTTTCTCCTGCTTTCAGGTCACAAAGAAGAACCACAGACTGGGGTCTTCTCGGATCAGCAAGTAACCTCCTCAGTCGACGACAGAGCAACTCCACCGAGGTTCCCACTGCCAGAGTTTCTCTCCTGAGAAGAATTGTGAGTCTCGAGCAAGTTGGACCCGTAGTCGCCTGTCCAGGCCAGCAGGAAGGTGGAGCTGGCAGAGCTGGTGGCCCAACTCGTCTTCCTGTCTCGATGGGACGACACTCGCCCCAGGAAGGACAAATCGGCGCCAGGCAACTTTCTCCAGGCGATGGAACGCATACTTCATGAGCCAGGCATGAGGTTCCATTTAGACAGTTTCCTGGTCCACACCAGACGTTGCTGCATTGGTTTTTGCCGCTTCTACACTCGCAGACGTTGCACTCGTCGTCCCAAATCGCAGCGACACAACCTGGTCCTCCAGCTGTTCGGATTTCGCAGTGAGTTCCGGTTCGACCTGGTGGACAGATGCAGGAGTAACTGGCGATTCCATCGACACAGGTGGCACCTCCCATGCAGGGATCGCTGGCACATTCGTTGACGTTGATTCTACAGTCTGGACCGGTGAATCCTGGGGCACATTCGCATCTGAACCAGTTGATCCCATCGACACAGTGTCCTCCGTTTAAGCAGGGAAGTGGTTGGCAGTCATCGACGTTCCTTCTGCATTTGGGTCCTTCGAAGCCTTCCCGACAGATGCATCGATAGCCTCCATCAGCACTGTTGACACAGGTTGCTCCATTTTCACAGGGACTGCTGGCACAAGCTGGAGATGCTATGTGGCAGACTGCACCTTCCCAACCTGGAGAACAGTCACAGGCGAAACCGTCTCCTCGATCTTGGCAGGTTCCTCCATGGCGACAAGTTCCTGGTTCACAGTGACCTGCTTGCAGAGCGCAGGTCTTGCCTTTCCAACCATCCCTACAGATGCAGGTGAAATCTGCCACCCCGTCGACGCAGGTTCCGTTGTTTCGACAGGGAGAGTTCATGCACTCGTCGACATCTGGAAATTCAAGAATTTTTCGTTAGAGAATAAATTAATTAATATTAATTTAATTAATATTAAAAATTAATTCAGGGATGGAAAATTGATCCTTATTTTTTCAGTTTCAAGTGAGTTAGAATTCTGTCTACAGATACGTTTAGAATTTAAAAAAGTTTTTCACAGAGTATTTCTAATTACACTCATCGTTAGATGAAGGGCCGGACTCGGGGGTAGAAGGTCCTCTATCTAATGCTATTCGAGCGAGCAGTCTTATGTCAACATTCAGGTCCGTGTATATAGTCTCTGTACGTACAAAAGTAAATGCGCAGAGTCGTGATGTAAACAACGGGAGACAGAATCAGTGAAGCGTGAACGACCATGAAGGTGGCCCATAATATAGTGGCCCGTAATTTAACGATGAGTGTATTTAAAAAATGAAGTTGTAAGAAAGACATAAATGCCAAGCAAGCAAATTTTGAAGCTAAATAAAAAATGTCTGTGTGTCTAAGTATAAACGACAGAGCGTTTACACTTCAAACTGAAAATCTTAAAAGACCGAATACATTTCAAATCATCCAAGCCGGTGCACAGTGGGAAAAAATGACTTTTTTGGTTCAAAATAATGTACAGCTCACAAATATTGACCGATTTGGACGTAAAAAATTAGAAGAAAAGCTGATAAAATTTTCCAGAGAGTTGTCGAGAACTTGGTTTTCCAAATTTTTTATAAATAAAAATTTTTTTTGCTATGAATCGATAAAATTTGATAATTGTTTAACCAAACTTAATTAACAAATGCATTATTTTGCTATTTTTCAGCATTTAAACTTGTTTTTTTGTGTAATAAACTGTTAATAACACATTTTTAAACTTTTTTTAACAGTTCGATAACGTTCCGCTATTTTTATTTTTATTAACAATTTAATTAACGTTGCCACACACGGTATATAATATAAGATTTTTACAAGTATTTTTTCTCTTATTCTCTGCTGATCTGTACATAACAAGTTTAAGAACTGATTTCGTAAAGCCAGAAAGACCATTGCTTCCAGAAGCTAGAGCAATGCTTCTAGAAACTACCTAATAGTACTAACTCTGTTCATTTTATTAGTACTAACTCCGATCATTTTATCGTAGTAGGTTATTTTCAAAATATACCGATCAATTCCGTTAACCGAAAAAGAAAGTCAAGTAGTAATTTAGTTTTTTTAATAAATCATCAATTTTTATCAACTTGTGGCAAGGAATTATTGCTAAGTAATTTTAATTATATTTCACAAGAAAAAAAAATTTAGTTTACAAATGCATTAGCCGAGAAAATTTGTTTACTATATTGTTAATAAAAATAAAAATAGTAGATCTTTATCGAAATATTAAAAAAAGTTAAAAAATGTGTTGACAGTTGATTGCACAAAAAAAACAAGTTTAAATGCTGAAAAATAGCCAAATAATGCATTTGTTAATTAAGTTTAGTTAAACAATTATCAAATGTTATCGATTCATAGTAAGCAAAAATAAGCAAAAAACAGCAAAAATAAGCAAAAAACAATTGCTAAAAGGCAAGCATAAGCAAAAAATCATTGTTGGCATTGTTGGCAAAAAATCAACTGGCTGTTAATTCCGTAAAAAAGCGGTATTTTATTTCTAAATACATAAAATTATGAAAATTTGTTTAAACAATTGTTGTTCACAACAATAAATTGTTTACTGTCATCAAAATGTTCTTAAAAATTTAGAAGTTAGTTATTTACAATTAATTGCATCGAAAAAATCAAGTTTGTACCTCCAAAAATAGCCAAATTGTGCATTTGTTAACTAAGGTAGTTTAGGTAATTATTAACTTTTATTTGGTGACCAAATATGATACTTAGGTTTTATTTGCAAGTAATATATGATCGATTCCATAGAAAAAATTTATTTATTCCATAAAAAATACCTGATATGGATATATGTTTATAAAAATTGCTTATAAAATAACAAATTATTTATTAACTTTCATTAATTGAACTAAAAAACTCTTTTTGTCCATAAATTGTTCTAATTTAATGGGAATCAAGTGAGGAACCGCCGCCAATCCCCACAAAAACATTTTCATTCACTTATTTGTTTATAACAAATTCAATAAATTTTTTAACATTTGCATTGCTACTGGACATCATTTTTGGATAGCTGCTTTCAGTTTTCTAGGTATTTTTGATTGAATCAAAGCATTTTTTAAAAACCGGTATACTTCCAAAGTCAAATTTTTTTTTCATATTTGTTATTGAATAAACAAAAAAATAAACAAAAATTTAAAAATCAGCCATGACAGTTCGATGCAAAATTTTATTAGCTTTTATTTCAAAAAAAAAGGTAAAATCGGATAATAATTGTCTTCTGAAAATCAATTTGTCCACGGACGTTTTTTTTGCCCCACTGTGCGCCAGCCTGCCCGATTTGTAATGGATTCGGTCAAAACTGAAATCTTGCTTTAAAAATTAAAAACTAAATTCAAAACCGAAATAAGCTTACGGATAGAGTAGAAATCGAACTCGCCTTGGTCGCAAAGATCTCCGGTCCATCCTTCCCTGCAGATGCATTGAAACGAATTGACCAGATCCACACAGGTTCCTCCATTCATGCAAGGACTTCCACGACAGTCATTAATGTTCTCATGACAATGAAGCCCTGTGTATCCTGGATCACAAATACATCTTCCTCCACTGCATCTGCCTCTTCCACCACATGGAGCTCCCTCACTCCCACATCCAAGATCTTCATCAGTTGTTCCAAACTGAAGGTGATGTGCAGACTGGTCAGAACAATTCTTCCCCTGCCACTGTGCTGGACAGTGACAGTAATAGTCTGTTTGGGTGTTAAAACAAGGAGCTGAATTCCTGCATGGGTTAGGGTTGCAGTGGTCTCTATCAATCTCACACTGGTACCCAGTGTATCCAACTGGACAGACACATTCATAGGAGTTCACCAGGTCTCTACATTCACCTCCATTCTGACAAGGTTTCGAGGCACACTCGTCGATATCAGTTTCACAATCCTTTCCTGAATATCCAGCTGTGCAAGAACAGTGATAGTCATTGACCAGGTCGATGCAGAGGGCTCCATGTTGACATTGATCCACACAATCATTGATGTTCTTCGTGCAATTCTTCCCAGTGAATCCACTTCTACACTTACATCTGCAAATTTAAAAAAAGTGGAAATCAGATGCAGATTAGGTCAGAGGAATTATTTAGCTTTTCTTAAGAAAGAATCTTCACGAGTTTCGTCATTGGCAGACTTTATATATAGCTGGTGTTTTTCTGTAGCTAATGATTATTCTTGGAATCGAGATTTTCATTGAGTCATTAAGTATTGCATGTGGAAATTGTGATATTACTTTAATGATTTTCCCAGCATTGTTTCTGGTCTTGAAAAATAGCTGATGTAAATTAATTTGTAGTCTCGAGAATTTTAGAATTAGATTCTGATCTTGAGTCTTAACCCTTACAAGATTCTAGTCTTGAGTCTTAACCCTTACAACCCTTACAAACACGGTTGTAAATATACTTAGGGGGCTTCCATAAACTACGCGGCCAAATTTTGGCCACTTTTTGACCCCCCTCCACCCATGTGGTCCACCGTGGCATTCTCGTCGAACCCCCCCCCCCCCCCACGTGTTTTTTTTATTTCTTGTTAAACGAAAATAAAATAAAAAATTATAAGGTTTATTTTTTTTTTTTTAAAGAACGGTTCGCACGGATCGAATTTAGGATTCCGTGCGTTATTTCAAAAAAGGAGTAAACCATGCGTTTTATTTTTTTTTTAACACCTAAGTGTAAAACCACGTGGCTCGAACTCGGAACTCCCCCTCCCCCTATGTGGTCTAACGTGGCCTTTTGTAGAACCTTTTCACCCTCCTAAAGAAACCACGTGGTTTATGAAAGGCCCCTTACTACCTAGATTATTATCATTTCTTCCATTTTTTAAGTAATTTTTTTTCGATTTTTGTGAGTTTTTTTGTAAATTTACAATAATAACATGTTAGAGAATCAAAAATTATGCTCCGTTATTTGAAGTTTCCTGTAAATTTCTTAATATTAATAAACAACTACTGAAAAAAGTCACTTTTTGCAAGAATTATTCATTATCTGAAAAAGTTTTCAGCGCACTCTTATGAAACTTGGTATATACAGGTTTTTAAGGTCACTGATTACGAATCTGTTATCAGATTTAAGAAATTCAAGATGGCAGATCCAAAATGGCCGATTGAATTTGTTAAATTACCTCTTCTGTTTGTAATAGAAATTGGTATCTATGGGTTTTTGGGGTCGCTAATTACGAATCTGTGATTAGGTTTATGAAATTCAAAATAGCAGATTTAATTTTAAAAATTCATGCTAATCTCGATGAAATTTTGTGTACGAATGTTTTTGAAGTCTCTGATGACAGATATGTTATTATTAGATCTCCGATTTTTAATTTTTTAATTTTGACTTCAGAGTCGTAATCAGCGACCTAAAAAACACCGAAAACCCATTTTAAAGCCATGGGACTTATTTTTAAATTTTTTGTCTGACATATTGCATATGCCATTTTGAATTTTGGAATTTTGACATTTTTGGGCCGTATGTCAATATTAGACCATATGCCAATTTTGGACCCTATGCCAGTTTTGGCCCTATGTCCATATTGGGTACTATGTCAATTTTAGGTCCTATGCCAATTTTGGGACCTGTACAAGTTTTTGGGCCATATGCTAATTTTGAACCATATGCCAATTTTGGGTCCTATGCCAATTCTGGGTCTATGACATTTTTGGGGTCTATGGCATTTTTGGGCTCTATGTCAGTTCTAGGTCCTATGTCAATTTTGGATCCTATGTCAGTTTTGGGTAATATGTCAGTTTTAAGCACTATGTTCTACGTCAATTTTGGGTCCTATGCCAGTTTTTGGTAATATGTGAGTTTTGGGCCCTATGCCCTACGTCAATTTCGGATCCTATGCCAGTTTTGTGTCCTATGCCAGTTTGGGGTAATATGCCAGTTTTTGGTAATATGCCAGTTTTGGGCCCTATGTACTACGTCAATTTTAGGGCCTATACCAGTTTAGGGTCTTATGTCAGTGTTGAGTAATATGTGAGTTTTGGGCCCATGTCTTACGTCAATTTTGGACCCTATGCCAGTTTTGGGTAATATGTCATTTTTGTCTTTGTTAGTCCTATGTCTATGTTTATGTCCTATGTCCTACGTCAATTTTGGGTCCTATGTTAGTTTTAGGCCCTATGCCAGTTTTGGGTAATATGCCAGTTTTTAGCCCTATGTCCTACGTCAATTTTGAGTCTCATGACAGTTTTGGGTCCTAGATCAATTTTGGACCCTGTGTCAATTTGGGATATTATGTCAATTTTGGTCCTTGTGCAAGTTTTTGGGCCATATGCCAATTCTGGGTCCTATGACATTTTTGGTCTTTATGCCAATTTTGGGTCCTATGTCAATTTTGGATCCTGTATCAGTTTTGGGCAATATGTC
This sequence comes from Euceroptres primus, assembly GCA_037177015.1. Taxonomy (NCBI): domain Eukaryota; kingdom Metazoa; phylum Arthropoda; class Insecta; order Hymenoptera; family Figitidae; genus Euceroptres; species Euceroptres primus. The sequence goes on from JBAGKK010489449.1 coordinate 14,203, forward strand.
AGTTTTGAACCCTATGTCCTACGTCAATTTTGGATCCTAGGCCAGTTTTGGGTAATATGTCAGTTTTGGGCCCTGTTTCCTGCGTCAATTTTGAGTCCTATACCAGTTTTGGGTCCTATACCAGTTTGGGATAATATGCCAGTTTTTGGCCCTAAGTCCTACGTCAATTTTAGGTCCTATGCCAGTTTTTGGTATCATGCCAGTTTTGGGTAACATGTCAGTTTTAAGCCCTATGTCCTACGTCAATTTTGGGCCCTATGCCAGTTTTGGGTAATATGTCAGTTTTGAGCCGTATGCCCTACATCAATTTTGGGACCTATGCCAGTTTTGGGTAATATGTCCGTTTTGAGCCGTCTGTACTACGTCAATTTTGGGTCCTATGCCAGTTTTGGTCTCTATGTCCACATTGGGTACTTTGCCAATTTTGGGTCCTATACCAATTTTGGGTCCTATGCCAGTTTTTGGGCCCTATGACAGTTTTGGATCCTATGCCAGTTTTGGTCAATATGCCAGTTTTTGGCCCTATATCCTACGTCAATTTTGAGTCCTATGCCAGTTTTGGGCCCTATGCCCATATTGGGCCCTATGTCAGTTTTGGATAATATGCCAGTTTTGGGGCCCTATGGTCATATTGGGTACTGTGAGAATTTTGGTTAACTAAAAATTTAACCCACCTATAATCGCCAGCAAGATTGACACAGTTTAAGGAGTTTTTGCAAGGGGATTCCAGAAGGCCACATTCATCAACATCAAATTGACAGAGGGTTCCCTGCCAAGCTGATGGACAGTTGCAAGTAAAACTATTTTTTCCATCCACACAAGTGCCTCCATTTTGACAAGGTTGTGAGGCGCATTCGTCGATATCAGTCCCACAAGCTGATCCAGTGAATCCTGGTGCACAATCGCAAACTGCCATTTCTCCAATTTCTCTGCAAGTCGCTCCATTTAGGCAAGGATTGGAAGCACAGGGGTTGTCGACTTTTTCACAAGTTGGACCAGAAAATCCTTCAGGACAAGTGCACCTGTATTGGTCAGGAGCTGTATTTTCACAAGTGCCCCCATTTTGACATGGTTCGTGGGTGCCACAGTAGTTGAGATCCTGATCACAAAGGATTCCACCCCAATTTGTATCACAGATACACTGCCAACTGGATCCATTACAGTAGCCATGTTTGCACCCTGGATATGGGGTGCACTGGTCGCAAAATTCACCCCTCCAACCATGTCGACATTTGCACTCGCCACTCACGTTGCAGTGACCATGAATTGGATGACATCCTTCTTTACAGACAGCTGAAAAAAAATAAATTTGGGGTGTAAGTGATGATTATTTCAAATTTGGATAGAAATAATGCAGATTAAATTAATGGGGATAGAGATGCTAAAGTAAATAAAAATAAAAAATAAGTTTTCCTTATTTTACTCAACTGTACTGTTTTTTTCTGTTTAATTAGAGCAAAACCTTCTGATGTCTAATTTTTGAATAAATCTAGTTGCTTTAAATTACAGTAAAACCTCTCATATTATCTATAATTTAGAGTAGAACAGGATATTATCAATTTTTTTTATACAAAGAAATTATTTGTAATAATTTTCTATCATCGGTTAAAGAAGATGAAACGAATACAGTTGAACTCCCCATAAGTAAAATTTCAGCAAATTCTACTTTATTGTTTCTATTCCTTTGTGTTTCGTTTCAGTAAGGCTCAATAGTTATTTAGTTATTCGGAATCAATTTTTAAATTTTTATTTTATTATTATATTATTATATTATTATTTATATTATTATTTATATTATTATTATTATATTATTATTATTTATATTATTATTTTTATTATTATTATTTTTATATTATTTCAATACAGTAAAACTTTTGTTATTTTTCATAAACTAGTATATTAGAAACGATTGCAGATTTCATTTGAATTTTGTTTAATGGATGGATCGAATCCATTCAGATCCGTAGAGAGGAAAACCGGGCCCGGGAGGTGAGAATGCTGGGCCCCAATATGTAATTTTGAAAATTTAGAATTCAGGCTATTATTTAAAAAAAATATTTTCCCACAGTTCCGGAAAATCCGGGCCCCCTCGAAAACTCCGGGCCCCCTCGAAAATTCCGGGCCCCCTCGAAAACTCCGGGCCCGGGGAAAATCTCCCCGTTATCCCCCCCCCCCCCCCTATCGTCAGGCCTGAATCCATTTAATGGATGCAATAAATTTTTCACTAAATTCTTTTAATTAAATCATTAAATTTCTATTAGGTATTAAATTTAAGTATTACAGAAAGTATTAAAGTATTAATAAACTTTAATTAATAAATTATTATGCTAATTTTTAAAATGATTTTTTAAAATTTCATTATAGAGGCTTTCAGTCACTATATTATATTCTTTTATTAATTTTCTTTAGGCGATTATAAAAGATAAAATAAACTCATCACATTTGTCCTTCAGTATTTTCTACGACTTTTTTTACTTCTTTCATTAAAGTGAGATTGGTATTTCTAGGTATTCAGTAATCTTTCATTCCTCGAAATATTCTTAGATATTTAAAAGTATTAAAGATTTTCTACAAATCTTTTCCAACTCCTTATATGTATTATTAAAATCTCTTGAAATATTTCAACACCATAATAAATAGAAAAAATTGTATTTTAAACCTCTTATTAAATACTTCGAAATCAATTAAGAATTTATAGAAATTTTTGAAATGATTATTCTACAGCTTCAGAAAGAATTCATTCAAACTTTCTACTCCTTTTATTGAATTTCGTTTATTCAGTTCCACGCTCAATAGCTTTTCGAATAGATTAAAAAGAGGCCAGCATTTAAAATTCAATTAGCTAACTTTGGGATTTCAAATAAGAAATATTTACTAATGTTATAAATTGATTTAAATTTAATCATAAAGTTTAAGGCACATCAAATAATCTTCAATGCGTTTAATTTTTTTTTAAATGTTTCTTTATAACCGATATAAATTGATTAATTTTTTTCAGAGGCTGTTTTAGGATTTTTGGTTTATATTGGGATTATTGGATCATTATTGCATCTAATTGAAAAGATTTCATTCCTTCTACTAACATTCTTGTTTTTCAACATTATAATTATAATAAAATTATCCCTCTACTATTTGTCTACAAAATAATATTTAGAGAAATAGTAGAGGAACAAATTCAAGGATTTTTATTGTTCTAATATTCCACGAATCTCTGAGAGAAAATCTCAGATCAAAGGATTATAAATTTTTATTTATTTTATTTACTTTATTCATTTTATTTATTTTATTCATTTTATTTATTTGATTTATTTCATTTGTTTTATTTATTTTATTAATTTTATTTACTTTATTTATTTTATTTTATTTATTTATTTGATCTATTTGATTTATTTGATTTATTTTATTTATTTTAATTATTTTATTTATTTTATTTATTTTAATTATTTTATTTATTTTATTTATTTGAAAAATAAGAAAACCCAACAGTTTTTGAAATCAAAGGATTATAAATTAATTACTAATTTATACAATCATAAAAATTTTCGTCCAAAAGAGAAAACACTTGGATACTCCTTATTCGATCGTTCGAAAGAAGATTAATTTATACATTTTGAAATGAATGATAGTTATTTTATTAAAAAATAATTGAAGTTTTTTCCCTGAAAAATAGGGACACAGCTAGGAGAATTTTTACTGTAGGTACATACTACAATATTTCTCGAATTTGAAAATAGAACTATAAAATCAAAAGATGTTTGATTTCATCAATATTGTCTCCTTTTGGAATTAATTATCGTCAAATTATTGAATAATAGTTTAAAATTATGAAAATGGTAATAATTGAAGTTTTTCTTGTACAGTAAAATCTCCTTTATTTTTGGAACAATAAACGAGATTTTACAAGACCCAGTAGTCGAAATTAGAATTCCAGCAATTTTGCAAAATTTGGAATTTGGTATTTAGTAAAATTATTTTCTGCACTTGTGATTTTTAATTTTTTTCGAGCATGAGAGGAATTTTTAAGCATAGAGGATTTTTTAAGTGTATTTCTATGCTTAAAAAATCCAGACATGTTCAAAAAAATTCTAAAATCACAAGTGAAGAAAATAATTCTATTAAATACCAAATTCCAAATTTTGAAAAATTACTGTTATTTTAATTCCGACTCCTGGGTCTTGTGGATTTTTGTCTAGTGTATTTCTATGCTTAAAAACTCCAGAAAAATGTTTTAAAAATGTTTTCTATGTTTTAAAAATCCCGGATTTTTTCTAGTGTATTTCTATGTTTAAAAATCTCAGAAAAATGTTAAAACCACAAGTTATAAAGATAATTTCACTAAATACCAAATAAAAATTTTAAAAATTCGCTATATTTTCAATTTCGATTTCTGGATCTTGGCGATTTTTTTCCTAGTGTATTTTTGTCACAGGAAAGTTTTCAAGGACCCCAAAAAATTCGTCTCCTATTTACAAACGTGTTAAAAATTTTTTTCAAAAACAGGGGTGAATTAAATAGGAATTATCTCTAAGAAAAATGATTGACTGAAATCCGTAAAAAATGGAAGACTTTTCTGGTATGTAACCTGGTATGTAACTTAACTCCAGGTATGTAAAAAAAATGCAATGTAAATTTAAATGTAAATCTAAATGTAAATGTAAATGTACATAGTAAATGTAAATCTAAATGTAAATGTAAATTTACATTTAGTAAATGTAAATTTACATTTAGTAAATGTAAATTTACATTTAGTTAGCACAAATCAAGAAAATTTAAAAGCTCTGCAAACAAGAAATTTTTGAAACCTTTTTTTCGAGCACAGGTAATCAAGCTGCATTTTTTTGATTCCAAATTAATTATACTTTTTTAGCATCTCAATACGCTACTTTTCCGCATTGTAGCGATTTCGAATTCCAGAAGTATTTATTTTCGACCCATCTTAATGTATAACATCTTATTTTCAATTCAAAGATGCAGAAGCAAAGTAGATTTGGAGCTATGGAGTTGCAAAACATTAAAAAATGTTGCAGTCTTGAAAAAACTTGAGAAAAAATGTTTTAAAAAATTGAAAAAATGAAAAAAATTGAAACATTGCAAAAAATTTGAAAATGAAATTATAAACCATTCCTTTTGTCACAATGTACATTAAAATTTATCTGATTTTTGAGCCAATAATATAATTTTGGACAAAATGCCCCCTAGCCCCTTATGCCGTGCCACCCTTCATTCATCAATCTCCCATTCCACAACCCCTCAAAAATCAAAATATATCCTACAATAAATCCTTCTGCGATCATTAAATGAATCTCTAGTTTAATAGAGTTCTTTACATGTCCTACTATTTCTGCAACATCCCAGCATCGTGAGAATCCCGACTGAATCTTCGAGTAATTTATTTAATATCGTAATAAGCCACGTATAGTAGTTAGCACTGGCACCGATTCTCTCATACGTATTCAGGGCCGCAACATGTTATTGCCGAAGAAAGGGGGAAGGTTTCGCGTGGGTCGAGGATTTTTTTTCCTTTTTTTTTTTGGTCGTTAGTCCTCACCTCTATTTATCTGTAGGATATCTCTTAATTAAATGAAAGATGGCGAGTTGCTCAGAAAGTTATAACGGAGCGACGGGATGAAAAAGGGGTGGTAAGAGGGGGAAGGGGGAGGAAGGGAGAAATTATCCATCTGGCCGTGAAACGAAATCCTGCGATGGCTATGCGACACGTTCATAGCTACATATGTACTACATAGCACACATCCATCGAGATTTACTGGCACGATTTTACCGTTACATCACGTAAGTGCCTACAGCATCTTTTGATTAATAGTCCTGGCTTCGCTCGTCTACCCGGACAACGGACATTTACGGATATTTATGCGACTGCACCGTGAAACTCAAGGCTCTAAATGACGCTGCAGCATCCATTGCAATGGAAAGATGTATCTCTTTGTCGCGTCCCATAGGTACACACGATGCTGCTGGTTGTCAGGATGGATATCCAGGTACGAATGAATTTCACTTATTCCCAGAGAGATTTTGATCCTTAGGGGTGACTCTATTTTAAATTGCATTCATCGTACACACGGAGAAAAATTTGGATTCGAAAAATAGAATTGAATACCAGAAGTTTGGGAAAGGAGCCTATTAATTTGGAAATAAATAATATTGGTGAAATTCATCTTGCTGATTTCTATTGACCCTCTGGTTATAAAAAAACGACGAAAAATTAAAGTTTTATCGGCAATACAGTGATGTACAGTGATGGGAGGAATAATTTCTTGCGTAATTGTTAAGGTATTTATAAAATCGTATAACTGATGAGATTCCAGAAATTCTGGATATTATTGAAATATTCATTCTACTTTAATTTTCATTGTTATTGTTTTTAGAAAAATATTTCTTCGTTTTAATTACTGCCATTCTGAATGTTTAAAACATTTTTTCTTTTATAATTGTTTTAAAAAATCTTTTAATGTTTGCTTAAAACTCTTATATTTAGTTATTAAAGAGTATAATTGTTTAATTAAGCAAACAGCGTTTGTACCACATGTAATTTTCGTTTCTAGAAATAAACCACTGAAGAGGACTCACATGAGAGTCGAAACGTTTGGTTAAAAACACACAGCTTTTCTTATGGATATTAGAAATAAACCACTGAAACACAGCTTTTTTTTATGGATATAGAAATAAACTACTGAAGAGGACTCATATGAGAGTTAAAACGTTTGGTTAAAAAAACACAGCTTTTTTCGACCCTAAAGCCCATGCAAAGCACCAAAAAATTTTAATAATATTAGTATATGAATTCATTTCCACGATTAATATTTGAGGTTTAATCCTAAACTATTTCTACGTTAGGGTGGGCCGAAAATTTTTTGTTTTTCGATCAGGATAGAAAAAATCTTATTCTATATAGGGGCAATTCTTTTGTTGGTTACGTTACAGTTTCACACACATTTTTCGAAATAACTTTTTCTGTTTATTTTTTTGGATATTCCGGTTTTAGTTTATTCAAAGGCACTAAAAAAGTCTTCAAAATGAACATTCAACTGAAACAAAAATTTCAATAAAAGCTGAAAAATTACAATTTCAAGAGCGTTGAAATGTTTTCGCCGAAAACGTGTAACGTTCCAAAGCTCTTGAAATTGTAATTTCTCAGCTTCTATTGAAAATTTTTTTTTCAGTTGAATGTTAATTTTGAAGACTTTTTTAGTGCCTTCAAATAAACTAAAACCGGAATATCCATAAAAATAAACAAAAACTTTGAATAAACTAAAACCGGAATATCCAAAAAAATAAACAAAAAAAGTTATTTCGAAAAATGTGCTTCAGAAGCAAAAGCGATTACTGATATCACAGTTTCACGTTTGATTTACAAAGTTCACATGCTTAAAAGTTCAAAAAATGTTTAAAAGGCAATAAATTTTGATGTTGAAAAAAATATTTTTCCCCGTCTTAGGCAACCCGGTATCCTAAGAAATCTTTTAAAAATCAAAAAAGCTATGTAATTAAACACTAGATAATGATAAATTTTATTCGTAGCGTACTGTTTAAACATATTTTGTTTACTTATGACATACTATTTATGCAAAATATATTTTGTTTACTTATGACATACTAATTATGCAAAATTTATTATAAAACGTAAAATAAGCGTTAAAAAAGGTCTAAAAAAGTATTAATTAAGAATTACTTAAGAAATTAATTAAGAAAAGTAATTAATTAAGAAAAAAGTATTAACAAAGATCACGAACTTAATATTTAGAAAAAGTTGTAAAATGAAAAATGTAAATTATTGTAAATTCAGTATAATTCAGTAAATTATTGATCGTAGATCAATAATTTATTGATTATCAGTAAATTATTGATCCACGATCAATAATTTACTGATATAAAGTGAATAAACAATATATTTTTAAACATTTCTTGTTCATGATCAAAAAACAATAAAGAGATAAGGAAAGGTTATGGCGGAAAATTTAAATATCTGACGTATTTTCGGTGTATCGTCGATAATTCATGGGTAAAGCAGATTACGCCCTTATCAACAATTTTATAGCCTAACCGGGGCCCGTCTTAGAAATTTCCCAAGTTTATAATTTTAAAAATATTTTTATTAAGCAGCATAAAAATTAATAAAACGTAAGTAACAATTGCTAAGCTTACAAAATTATCTATAAAAAAATAACTTACTCCTTCAAATCATTAGAAGTTATTAAATCTCGTAAAAGTTTGTTTTCTAATGTACAAAAATAATTTTTCCGTTTTCGTTAATTTACTTCCAATGCAAAAACAAACACTTTCAAAATAACTAGAATTCTGTTAAGCATGTATCATCATATGGGCAATTCTTTTTTTTTTTGTTACGTTACAGTTTCACGCACATTTTTCGAAATAACTCTTTTTGTTTATTTTTTTGGATGTTCGAGTTTTAGTTTATTCAAAGACACTAAAAACCTCTTCAAAATGAGCACTCAACTGAAAAAAAATTTTCAATAGAAGCCGAGAAATTATAATTTCAAGAGTGTTGAAACGTTACACGTTTTCGCCGAAAATGTGTAACGTTCCAACGCTTTTGAAATTGCAATTTCTCGGCTTCTATTGAAAATTTGAATGCTTATTTTGAAGAATTTTTTAGTGCCTTTGGATAAAGTAAAACCGGAATATCCAAAAAGTAACCAAAAAAAGTTATTTCGAAAAATGTGTGTGAAACTGTAAACCAACAAAAGAATTGCCCATATATAAGTGATGAATATAATGTTTTCCTACAAAAATATTAAGGGTGTCCCGTTTTAGAAGGTAGCCCGTCTTAGAAAACTTTCCCCTATAAAAATAGATTTCTGTGATTTTTACAGATTTTTAAAACGATATCCGTTTAAAACGATTCCGTTAGCGGAAATGATTTAAAGTTTGAAAGTTAAAAAAAAGTGATTTTTTTGACATATTTCAATGCTGTTTCCATAGTTATCTTCGAAATCATTTTCCCCTGGACAAATTTGTTTATGGTAATGTGTCATATGATTTTAAAAAACATTTGTGGACTTTAAAAATTTTTGGAACTCTCTGGAATTTTTTAAAATCCTTCATGAAATTTTCTTTAACTTTCAACAACCTTTTACAGTCTTCTCTAGAATACCTATTTTAAATTTTTCAAAAACTTGTAAATTCTTTAAATTTTCTGAAATCCCTCAAAATCTTTTAGTCTTCTAGGTTTTCATTTGGATTTTGAAAAATCTTCCAGAGGTTTCCTGATTCTTTCAAAGTCTTCTAAAATCCTCAAAAATTTTTTAGAACCTTCTAAAATCTTCCAGGATCTTTTGAACTCTTACAGAGTTATCCAGAACTTTTCAGAGAGTTCTAGAATGTTCAAAAATTTTCGGATACACCCTAAAAACTATTATAATTTTCTACTCTGTTTCAGATTCTTTTAGAATCGTTAAAAATCTTTTCAATCCTGCCATAAACTTCTAAAAATCTTCTAGTCCCTTCCAGATTTTTTTTTCTTTTTCAAAAAGAAAGAAGAATTATATATAAAAGAGAATCAAAAGAATTTTATAAAGAATATTTTTGAGGATTCTAGAAGATTCTCAAAAACTGTAGGATATTGTTTAGAATATTAAATAATATTAGGATATTCTTTTAGATCTTATAAGATTATTATAGGAGAACTCAAAAAAACTGTAAAAGATTATGGAAGAATCCAGAAGAATCTAGAAGACTGCAGAAGATTCTGGAATAGTTTCGAATATTTTAGAGAATTTTTAGAGATTTCAGATCAATTTTGAAGATTCTAAAAGACTTCATAAAATTTCGGGAGTCTTTATGGATTTTAGAGGATTCTAAAAGATTCTGAAAAATTCTAGAAACCGCTAAAAAATTCTTGAACTGTTTCTAGTATTTTAAAAAAATTTTCAAAGATCAAGAAGTCTCAAAGAGTCTGGAAGATTATAAATCAGTCTAAATTCTAGAAAATTCTAAAAGACTCGAATTTTAAAAAAAAATTATGTAATGTTACAGAAGAGTTTAAAAGATTTGAAAATTATCAAAAATTTCAGAAAATATTAAAAGAGTTTTTGAACATCATAAGTTTCTATTTCTTATAATTTTTGGAAAATTAATTGGAATTTTAAATAAAAAAGGAAAAGAAGAGGGAAAAAGGAATAAACTTCTCGAATAAAGAGATTTTAGGGAATTTGGAAAATAATAGGGGAAAAATAGGGGAATAGGGGACTGACTGTGATCCAGAATCTTCTAGAATCCTCAAAAATATTCTTCATAAAATTCTATAAACTTTTTGAAGATTTAGAAAAAAAATATCTGGAAGAGACTAGAAGATTTTCAGAAGTTTATGGCAGAATTCAAAAGATTTTTAAGGATTCTAAAAGATTCTGAAACTGTAAAAATTTTACTACAATTCTGAAAATTGTAATAGATTTTGAAGTGTATTTGAAAATTTTAGAATATTGTAGAACACTTTGAAAAATTTTGGATCACTAGAATTTTATATTGGATCATCTATTGGATAATCAATTTGAATTTGGATTATCTATTACGTATTCCTATTCGAATTATAAACTTTTAAAATATGGAAAACGAAGACATATTTCAGTATGGCAATATGTTCCATCGGCGAACGAAATTACAAAAAAATTATTTCTATTTTCAACAAAAAAAGTGGGAAAAGTGACTAAAATCCTTCTCTAAAAAATTGATGGCCCAAAAAACTCGCAATTTCGATATTTCATTGTTGTCGCTTTTCCGCAATGCTTGATTGGATTTTTTGAATTTGAAACTTAGACCAAGTTCAAGTCTATGTGTTTTTTTTTTTCAAATATCAAAAAATACAAGACTAATTGGAAAATTGAATAATTTGAAATGAAAAGCGTCTGGTTATATAATGTTCCCTAATTTGAATATGAAATTAATTGAAATTTGGAATTTGAAAAAAATATATAAATAATATAACTTGAAGAATTTCTGTTTCGAAAATAATTCAGACAATGAGAAGCGAAATTTGAAAAGAAACTAAATTAAAGATTAAAGATTTATTTTTATCATTATTAAATATCAAAATTAAAAGACCATGCAGAGACGAAATAATTAGCACGCATAGCGCGCCAAATGATCTAAATTTTTTAAAAGTGGAAAGAGTGACCAAATTCATAAAAGTGACCTCTTCTAAAAAAAGTGACCAAAAGTGAAAAAAGTGACCAAAAGTGAAGAAAGTGACCAAAAGTGAAAAAAGTGACTAAAAGTGAAAAAAGTGACCAAAAGTGAAGAAAGTGACTAAAAGTGAAAAAAGTGGCCAAAAGTGAAAAAAGTGACCAAAAGTGAAAAAAGTGACTAAAAGTGAAAAAAGTGATTTACTGGCAGGCCTGATCGTATCAAAAGAAAATTGAAGAGATCAAAATGCCAGTGGGAAAAATGATGCATTTGCTTTAAATCCTTTCGTTAGTTTATTCGTGAAACTGTTTGAAAAATATTGTAAGAAACGACGTTTTCAATCCACTATCCACTTATAATGGGTAAGGGAACAAAAGGAAAAGTTAAGGGAAAAAGCACCTGAGCCAGGTATATGTTGGCACATTTATAAATTTAATCGAGTATGTATCTCGGTGTACTGGAAGGTAATAGGAATCGAGCCAATCAGCGTTCTTCATCGCCTTGTACCTGCCATCATCGGGAACCTGCATCAAGGCACACGCTTTCCTCTCGTCGAGAAATTAGAAGCACGATCTGAAAGCTATTGCTTGAACCCATTTACAATATAGTCGTTGATTACACCGCCGTTAGTTGAACGTCCGTGAAAGAGGATTCAACTTAAGATATCGATTCGGTGGTTTATGCTTTCTAAACATTTTTCATATCATCTTCAAAGAAAAATGGCATACGAGTCGTTTTTTTAAACTAACACTGTTAGAAAAAACTTCAATTACTTTAGTTTGAAGTTTTATCCAATTACCGTAACTGAATAAATTTTCGACCAAAATAAATGAATTTTAAACTAAAGTGATAGAAATTTCAACCACAGTAAATGAATTTGCATTCGTGGTAATTGAAAAGTGGTTGAAAGGCCATAGCTGGGTAAGCATGGTTGGTCTGCCTTATCAGATGTTTGGTCCATATTTGGGTGGTAAGTTTCTACCATTATAAGACTAATTTACCTCAAGTTCCAACTACAAAAACAAATTTTATAAAAGTTATCAACAAATTTTGAAAAATCAAAAAAATAAATTTTCTCAAAAACCAATTTCGATGGTTCAAATATACATTGTACAAGATATCACAGCGGTTCTAAAAAATGGAGAGTCAATTCTGGCAATTAAAAAGGAATAAAAAAAAATTTTGGAATCTTGAACACACTTTTTTTTTAATGAAATCTTTTTGGCACCGCCGCAATTTTTTTCCTATAATACACTCACGCCCTTAGTAATAACATATATTTTTGTGAGCATGATCCTAATTCAAATCCACTTCACAGTTGAAAAAAATTATTTTGTTGACCTCTAAAAGTATGCGATTCTATTGAAACCAGGGGTTTTCTTAATTTTAATTCATGACTCTTAAATGCGCATCATTCGAAACCATAGACACACTTTTGCATAGATTTTACTTTACATCTTACATTTTCGATCTTTTTTGTGTGCTATTACATATACAGTGTGGCCAAAAGCACTTTTTGTGGACAAAAGTCTGTCTAAAAGCCAAATTTCAATGGATTTTAATGTTTTTTTTTTAAATGACCGTGAGACTTCCAGATATAACGAGTCGGTGTAGAAAATTCACTTTGGCCAAACAAAAATTTGTTATTTAACAACAAAATAAACAATATTATTTTCCTAACTTTTCAGTTGTACCTTTTTTTTTAAGATCTTCAAATTGACTAAAAAAAGAGCTTAAATCCAACTATCTAGCAACAATTTTCAGTAGGTTAGAGTAAGAAAAAAATTGTTTATAATATTTTGAACAAATTAATGAACAAAAGCAATTTTCTGGGGATTAGCAATGATTAGTTGTTTGAAATTCATAGTTTTTAAATAAAATACGAAAGAAATTAATGTCTAATTAGGATTAGTTAAGAATAGCTGCTGTTTGACAATTATTTAAACAATTTTTATAACCAAATTCACAGTTGTTGTATGTCAAAATGAAGGGGCTCAATTTTTTTGCAGAATGTACCGAAAATGTCTTACCAAATACCTCTTGCTATAATTTTTTTCAAACTAACAATGATTGTTAATTATTCAAACAATATTTATAAACAAATTCACATTTTCAACATTAGTCCACGAATAGGCCCAATTTTTTCGCGGAGGTAACTAAAAATGTATTGCCAGTGACTCCTAGCTATAATTTTGTTCAAACTAATAAAAAATATTATTTCTTTAAACAATTTTTATAAGTAAATGCACATTTTGACGATTCTTTCAAGAATAGGCCCCATTTTCTTAGCGAAATCAACTAAAAATGTATTAACAGACTCTCTGCTATGATACTTTTCCAATAGACTCGAACAGTTAATTGTTTAAACAATTTTTATAAACAAATATACATTCTGATCACTTTTGCATGAATAGGCTTGTTTTTTTCGTGAAATAAACTAGAAATGTCTTACCAATGACTCTTTCTAGTCATATTTGTCCAATTAACAAAAATTGTTGATTATTCAAACAATATTTGTAAACAAATTCACAGTTTGACCGTTTTTTCAAAATAAATATTAATTTTTTTTTTGCGGAATGAACTAAATAACCAAGGTATATATATATATATATATATATATATATATATGTGTGTGTGTGTGTGTGTGTGTGTTAAAGAAAGTTATGATGAGTTCTTGGTTATTGGGTTATCAAATTATTTATTTATTAGGTATCGTATCTCCACACTTTCTCTTAATTAGAAAAATATGACAAAAAGGAATAATTGGCAAGACATTTTTTTGTTTATTTCGTGAAAAAATTGACCTTTATTATGGAAAAATGGAGAAACTGTGAATTTGTATTATAAATATTGTTTAAATAATCGATATTATATTTTAATCAACAGTTTTTGTTAATTGGGCAAATATGACAAGAAGGAGTCATTGGTAATACATTTCTAGGTTATTCCACGAAAAAAATAAGCCTATTCATGCAAAAGTGGTCAAAATGTACATTTGCTTGTAAAAATTGTTTAAACAATTACCTGTTCTTGTCTATTAGCAAAGTATCATAGAAAAGATTCATTGGCAATACATTTTTAGTTGATTTCGCTGAGAAAATGAAGCCTGTTCTTGGAAAAATGGTCAATATGTGCATTTATTTATAAAAAGTGTTTAAATAATAATTATTTTTTATCAATTTAAACAAAATTACAGCTAGGAGTCACTGGCAATACATTTTTAGTTGGTTCCGCAAAAAATTGGGCCTATTCGTGGAATAATGTTGAAAATGTGAATTTGTTTATGCATATTGCTTAAATAATTAATAGATGTTAATTTGAAAAAAATGACAGCAAGAAGTCTTTGGCAAGATATTTTTGGTGCATTCTGCAAAAAAAAATTGAACCCATTCATTGTGACATACGACATCTGTGTATTTGTTTATAAAAATTGTTTAAATGATTGTCAAACAGCAGCTATTCTTAACTAATCGCAATTAGGTATTAATTTCTCTCATATTTTATATAAAAACTATGAATTTTAAACAAATATTCATTGCGAATCGCGGGAAAATGACTTTTGTTTATTAATTTGTTTAAAATATTATATACAATTTTTTTTCTTACTCTAACCTACTGGAAATTGTGGCTAGATAGTTATTACACTGATTTAAACTCTTTTTTAGTCAATTTGAAGATCTTAGAAAGAGGCACTTCTGAAAAGTTAGGAAATAAATATTGTTTATGGTGTTGTTAAATAAAAAAGTTTTGTTTGGCAAAGTAAATTTTCTGCACTGACTTGTTATACCTGGAAGCCTTACGGTCATTAAAAGAAAACATCAAATTCCATTGAAAATTGGCTGGTAGACAGACTTTTGTCCACAAAAAGTGCTTTTGACCACACTGTGTGGCGTGTATTATTATAGGAAAAAAATTGCGGCGGTACCAAAAAGCTTTCATTGAAAAAGAATTTTTTCAAAATTCTAAAAATTTTTTTTATTCCTTTCTAATCGCCAGAATTGACTCTCCATTTTTTGTTAGAACCGCTGAGTAATTTAGCATTAGGGGTTTAAAATTTTGAAATGAGATATGAGCTTAATTTCAATATTCAGCGTCGATTTTGCAGGTAAATTTAGAAAAGTGATGAAATTCCGTGTCACGAAAAGATGTGAAATTGACCTTTCACCGACAGTAGTTTCTCGCGAGGAAATGTGTTGATATGCAGATGAATATTGCGATTTTGCTGAATAACATTCGCTATTGCGGCGAGACGAGTCACAGCCGTGTGAAGTCAGTGCACACGAGTGAAATCCGCCGATTGACCTTTCGACGCTCGACATAAAAATTGAAGAGCTAGTTTTCCTTCAGTCTATAGTGATCTCTAATATACAGGGTGAAAATACACTTTCGAACTGAAGAAGATACTAAACGATCTTTAGAAAATTAAAAAAAAACCATTAAATGCAATAGAACGTCAAATAATTAATTTTTTACATTTACACACGAAAAGAAATGGATTATTATATTATTATAATAACAAGACAAAAAAAACAAAGTATAAAAACTAAAATTCTAAGATAAAAATACCTGTGCAACTTTATCTTTAATTTTTTCTGTGCTATCCGCTGGAATAAAATTGTCTTTTCTCAGTGAAATTTCTATGTTTTATAAAAATGAATTTCTATTCTATTTCATATTTTTAGAAATAGAATATTTTTAGAAAATAGAATATTTTCATATTCTATTTCACGATAATGCAAGTAATTTTGAAATTTTTTAACTAGGAGAAAAAATACCACATCTTTATATGTTTCCTGACAATATAAGTAATTTTTAAATTTTTAAACTAAACAAAAAATAACACATTTTTATATATTTCCTGATAATACAAGTAATTTGGAAATTTGGAAACTAGAGAAAGAAACACAACCCCAAGATAAAAATTAAACGCATAAATTTTATCCTTAGTTTTTTTTGTAAGATCCTTGGGATAAAATTGTCTTTTCCCAATTATTTGTATTTTTATCTACAAGTATTTTTTACGATTTCATGTACAAATAATTTTAAAATGTGTAAACTAGAGGAGAAAATGGTTTAAAACGTAAAACAGGAAGATATTTAGATTGTGAACAAAATCTGGAGCAATTTTCAATTACAGGTTTTTTTAAAATCTTTGAACAAACAGTTGAGATTTTTCAAATGGTTGGAAAATATATCATCCGCTCATAGAAAATGGTATGACACCTAATGATTTCCTTTCTTGGATAGAAGCAATCTACGGTTGATTGCATTTCTAAACGAAAGACCCTGTCAGACCAAAATTCAAAGTGACGTGAAAATTTTTAATAATTACTTTTTATTGAAATAGATTTTGAAAACCTGCATCTTTTCTTTTTTTATAAATAACTTTTATCACAGACTATCTGTTTTTATTACATTACAGTAAAAAAAATTAAGAAACCAGAAGAAAGTATTTCATTAAAAATACAATTTTTTTGAAAATGTCAGACCAAACTTCCAAATGTCTTGAAAATGTTAAAAAATTATTTTTATTTAAGTATTTTGAAAAACTGCATCTTTTCTTTTTTACAAATAACTTTCGTCGCAGACTGTTTTCATTAAGTATGTAAAAAAAGGAATCATTTCATTAACAATACAATTTTGTTGAAAAATTAAATAAGGATATAAATTTTCATGATAAAAGTTATAAAATTATATGATAATACAAGTTAATATAATATAAATATAATATAATAATATAAATATATTATTATAATATAAATATATTATTATAATATAAATATATTATTATAATATAAATAGTTTATAAGTATTATGATAAAAATTATACAATTTTGTTGGAAAATTAACTAATGTTGTAAATTTTCACGATAAAAATTATCGTTTGAAATTTTCACAAAAACCTCGTGGAATTTTCATTGGAAATTTTCAAAACTTATTTTTATTATTTTATTTATAAAACAGCTAATTTCTTAGATATAGTTTCAATTTTTAATTAATTAATTATTATAATTAGTAGATAAATTACTAAATTTGAATTTTAAAAATTGAAATTTTCACAAAAACCTCGTAGAATTTTTCATTGGAAATTTTCAAAACTTATTTTTATTATTTTATTTATAAAGCAGCTAATTTCTTAGGTATATTTTCAATTTTTAATTAATTAATTATTATAATTAATAGATAAATTACTAAAGACTAATTTTGTCAATTTTCAAATCATTAACCTTTCCAAGATTTCTAAGTTAGACTGATATTTTATGTAATATAATTATTTATATATAGCTCAAAACTTCTGATTTTTATGGAGATCTTGCAGAATGAAAAATTACATGTCGAAGGAAAGAAAAAAAATAATTAGGAATTCTGTAAATTTGAGAAATTTACGGAAATTTCCATACAATGAGCATACAACACAAAGGTGGGTTAGATTATTGTTACGGAAAATTTTGTAACAATAACCTTGACCCATATGTTGTATGCTAATTGTACGGAATTTTCCGTAATACTGCCTTGATAAATTATGAAACTTGATAATAGGTGAAAAATTATATATGTTCATAATTAGAAATGCTTTAAATTGGAAGATGTTACGGAAATTGGAGAAATAAAAAATTTAGAAATGAGAAATTAGAACATTTAAAAAGTCAGAAATTTGAGGAAAGAAAAATAAAAAATGAAAATCTCAATAGTTCCTTATTTTTTACTTTAACAGAGTGTCTAGTGATTAGGCCATTTAAAATTTCCCGGGTTTTTCCGATTTTTTCCAGTTTTTTCCCGGTCAATGTTTCTTCCCTCGATCAAGTTAAAAATATCTTTTTGTGATTTTTGAAAGTGAACGTATACATTAAAATGGGAATTTTAACATAATATACATATAAAAAATTTATATCGTAAAGAAAATAATTATTTATTTACACGTGTCAAACTTATTTTTAATCACAGACTGAAGTGATAAATATTAATCGAAAGTAAATATTTTAAAACTTTCGTAACATGTAAAATAAATATTTTTTAAATTTTGCAGTCAAAATTATAAGTAGTTGCTTAAATGCTATTAAAATCTGAAGAATACAAAAAATAAAATATAAGTATAATCTCGATCCTAAATAAAATTCCTGGGGTTTTCCCGGTAAAATAAAATTCCCGGATTTTTCCTGGTAAAATAAAATCCCCGGGTTTTTCCGGTAAAATAAAATTCCCGGGTGTTTCCCGGTATTTCCCGATTTCCCGGTCCGATGGACAATTTATCAATTGTCTAATTTTTATCAATTGTCTAAAGTTTATCAATTTACTAATTTTTCATTTTTGAAATCTAATTATAATATTTTGAAAATTTAGTACATAAATTGATCATTTGGATATGAAGAATTTAAAAATGGAAACTTATAATAATTTTGAAGAATTGGATGATATAAAATAAAACAATCCCTTGAGATCTAATTTATTAAAGTTCTTTGTAAGTTACCTTCACTTAGAACTAAACTTGTAACTAAATTAAACACTACCTTTACTAGAAAATTGCTGGTGAAATAATCGGAAAATTCGAATAAGAGATTATTTAAAAATTAAAAAATTTCGATCTTGGAATTCTAAAATTAATTTATTTTTTATAGCCTCATTTTGAACAATAAATTGTATACACTGAAATTTTTCACCACGAAAATTTTCACACTAGTCTAATTGAAATTTGCAGAACTTTTAAAATGAAATTGAAAATTCCAAATGAAAATTTTAACACTGACATCTTTAAAATTAAAAGGTCTACTCTCTAAATCTGAATTAGTATAGTTTTCTACTGATGAAATAGTGCCGAATCGTTTACTGATTGCTTTAGTAAGCATTTCTACTAATTTTTAGTAGAAAACTACTAATTAATGGTAGAAAACTACTAATTTACGTAGTAAGGGTTACTAATTTATTTAGTAAGCTTTACTAAGTGAATTAGTAGTTTTCTACTATGACTTAGTAGTTTTCTACCATTAATTAGTAGTTTTCTACTAAGTTTCTACTTTAGTATGTATTTCTACTAAGAAATACTTACTAAAGCAATTGGTAAACGATTCGGCACTATTTCATTAGTAGAAAACTACTAATTCAAATTTAGAGAGTATGAAAATCAAGGACCTTCACGAAATCGTAGAGCATTTTTTGAATTTTTCCAATAACCTTGACAAATAGTAAATAATTTGATGAAGAAATAGGCTGAACAAAACAAGTGGTCCAAAAATTAAGGTTCTACTCAGCAATCAAGTGAAAATTAAATTTTTTTCAGTTTTATTTTGATCGACACGAACCTCGATACAAAAAAATAATTAGTTTCGTATCGACTTTTGTGTCTATAGCAATAAAAATAAAGGGTCACTTAATTTTAAAATGATAGCTCAGTAGAACCTTTATTTTCAGTCCACTTGTTCTGCTCATTCTATTTTGCAATCTAATTATTTAAAATTTTCTAAAATTATTGGAAACATATTTGCTAAAATTATTGGAAACATATTTGTTCAAATTATTGGAAACATATTTGCTAAAATTATTGGAAACATATTTGCTACAATATTAGTCGAAACATGTTGGCAGCATTTGAATAAAAACACCAAAAAACCGAAAAAGGCCTTCACTATATTAATATTCTAAGTACCGAATCACAAATCAAAACACATATTTGCTAAAATTATTGGAAACATATTTGCTAAAATATTAGTCGAAACATGTTGGCAGCATTTGAATAAAAACACCAAAAAACCGGAAAAGGCCTTTACTATATTAATATTCTAAGTACTGAAAAAAAATCAAAACACATATTTGCTAAAATTATTGGAAACATATTTGCTACAATATTAGTTGAAACATGTTAGCAGCATTTGAATAAAAACACCAAAAAACCGGAAAAGGCCTTCATTATATTAATATTCTAAGTACCGAAAAAAAATCAAAACATATTTGCTAAAATTATTGAAAACATATTTGCTAAAATATTAGTCGAAACATGTTGGCAGCATTTGAATAAAAACACCAAAAAACCGGAAAAGGCCTTTACTATATTAATATTCTAAGTACTGAAAAAAAATCAAAACACATATTTGCTAAAATTATTGGAAACATATTTGCTAAAATATTAGTTGAAACATGTTGGCAGCATTTGAATAAAAATACCAAAAAACCGGAAAAGGCCTTCACTATATTAATATTCTAAGTACCGAAAAAAAATCAAAACACATATTTGCTAAAATTATTGGAAACATATTTGCTAATATTATTGGAAACATGTTTTCTAAAATTATTGGAAACATATTTGCTAAAATATTAGTCGAAACATGTTGGCAGCATTTGAATAAAAACACCAAAAAACCGGAAAAGGCCTTCACTATATTAATATTCTAAGTACCGAAAAAAAATCAAAACACATATTTACTAAAATTATTGGAAACATATTTGCTAAAATATTAGTCAAAACATGTTGGCAGCATTTGAATAAAAACACCAAAAAACCGGAAAAGGCCTTCATTATATTAATATTCTAAGTACCGAAAAAAAATCAAAACATATTTGCTAAAATTATTGAAAACATATTTGCTAAAATATTAGTCGAAACATGTTGGCAGCATTTGAATAAAAACACCAAAAAACCGGAAAAGGCCTTCACTATATTAATATTCTAAGTACCGAAAAAAATCAAAACACATATTTGCTAAAATTATTGGAAACATATTTGCTAAAATTATTGGAAACATGTTTGCTAAAATTATTGGAAACATATTTGCTAAAATTATTGGAAACATATTTGCCAAAATTATTGGAAACATATTTGTTAAAATTATCAGAAACATATTTGCTCAAATTATTGGAAACATATTTGCTGAAATTATTGGAAACATATTTGTTAAAATTATCAGAAACATATTTGCTAAAATTATTGGAAACATATTTGCTAAAATTATTGAAAACATATTTGCCACTTTTTCCTGTTAATTTCTACAATAGTAAATTAAAACATTTCTCGGTTTTCTCGGTAAATAAGTCTAATGAAATTTTTTTAATTCTGTTAAAAGATATTGTAATGATAACTAAAATTTGAATCTTCTTTTCAGGATATTTTTTAAAAAACAAAGTATATTTTTTCCCAGTCGAAACTAATTCGAAAGAGATTAATTCCTCACTTAAAAAGAACAGAAAACCGGTTCTCTTCGATCTCGATCCGTCTCAAAATAGACCTGTTTTTTTTCTCTCCCGTCTAGATATTGTAAATCTGAAGCCAGGTTTGAAGATAAGCTTCTGTGAATTGAAAAGAAACGGTCTGTTTATTTCTCCTTTTATCTCACAGGTTTCCCACATTCCCACAGTCTTGAGCTCTAAATGGCACCCTTTTTCCGCCAAGAAAGTGCCTCGCTCATAAAGCGGATGCCACCAACCCTATACGTAAGAAGCAAAACTCTGCTCAACGTATGGTGAGCATGGTGACTCGGATGAGTTGCCTTAACTATGGGGAGGCGGAAGTAACGATTAGATGGTAAAGAACGAGCTGTTTTATTACACGGCGGTCCATTGTGACTTCAGAGGCTGGCGAGATGTGTCGCTACCTTTGTACATATCGTACGATATGCGCCTAACGTCCGCCCATTAAGGCACGCTCCAAGATAATTCGTGGGTTTTATGATCGTCCACTGATGTAAGAAGTAAGGCCATGACACTTGATCTCGAGACCCTAAAGTGTCTTCAGCATCCGTCAGCAATGACTTATGATTCTGACCCTTTTTCCGTTTTGTCTTTAATCTCAAAGCAACCACACCACCCTGATTTCTTCCTCGATTTCTTCTTCCCACACAAAATCCTTTGATGAAAAGATCAATAGATGATGATCGAAGAGAATCTCCTCTCAATTCATTAGAAATATCGTCCCACGTTCCAAGTACCAATTTATGCTTTATTTTTTCGAGCCTTCATTGTGATTGAGATAGCGGTACAAATTTTGATTTAATGTTATTTTCAAATGCTCCTACAATTTCTTTGGCTTAACAACTCTGTTGTATTGGACTGAAGACTTGATGATTAAACTTGTCTTGAGATGACTTATATTCAGAGTGAGGAAGAGGTAATTAGCGGTGCGTCATATGTCATTGTGGATGGAAAACTTCTGGGGGTTCAGAGGGCAAAAATAAGAATTAGAATAATTATTTAATATTTAATATTGAATATTTAATATTGAATATTTAATATTTAATATTGAATATTGAATATTTAATATTTAATATTGAATATTTAATATTTAATATTGAATATTTAATATTTATTCAATATCTAATATTGAATAATAATTCTAACACAGTAAATTATGGGATATTATTTTAATATCCCACAATATTTTATAAGGATATTATTTTAATATTATATTATTTTAATCAGCAGCAATATTATTTTGATCTGAAGTGGATAATTTATTCTATTGTCATAGTCTTTTGTTTTTGTTCTTATTTTGCTGCAGATTAAAATGATACCTTGGGAGTGAATTCTTATTTTTGCCCAATTGTATTTTATTTCTTCTACATCGGGTGGTAAGGATGAAAACTTTTTACCTTGACTTCTTCGTCATTTTTCCACGAGAGACATTTCCTTTACGACATATCGGAACAAGTGGGTCCGTAGTATGCCTGTCTCTCATGGATTAGGTTTTTTTTAAAAATTTTGTCTAGTCCAAGTTTTCCGAAAAAAACTACCACAGCCCGGGTTCGAACCGGGAACTTCGTATTTCATGAAGAATGCGTTACCAAACGCCCCAACGCAGCATACGATAGATTTTTAGTGAGAAACTGGGCTGGTTGTATTACATTACGTTAAATATTACTGAGAAAAATGTTTGTTTGAATCAAACAAACATTTGTTTAACCAATTATTAAACATTTTTTGATCGAATACCAAATATTTGTTTGACCGAATATCAAACATTTGTTCGACCGAATATCAAACATTTGTTCGAACGAATATCAAACATTTGTTCGACCGAATACCAAACATTTGTTCGACCAAATATCAAACATTTGTTTGACCGAATATCAAACATAAAATTTAATTCATTCAAATTTTGTTTCGAGCAAATTGACCATTGAATCAAAAAAGTTTTATTTAAATTTAAAAAATGTTTGTTTGAATCAACCAAAAATCTTTGTTTGACCGTACATCAAATAACCGATTGTTTGATTTGAACAAATATTTTTAAAGTTCCCTAGGGTATGTGATACATAATGACGTCACGAATTACTGATCGATTTTTGATTTACATTCAACGGGTTTATTAAGAGAGAAATACAAATATAATACTGAAATTTTGGGAAATAATAAAGAATATATTTAGGCATCGATATCTGGTGCGTTTCAGTTTTTATTTCGAAAAAGAAATTTTTCGAAAATGTTTTTTCAAAATAAAAATTAAAACGCACCAGACATGGATTCCTTGTCCTTATATCCTTGTCCCACCTTGACATGGATTCCTTTATCATTTTCTCAAATTTCAGCATTACATTTGCATTTATCTCTTAATAAATACGCTGAATATAAATAAAAAATCGGTCGGTAATTCGTGACACAATTGTGTAACAAATACCCTTAATAAAAAATATTCTTCATACTGAAGAATGTGGGTCAGTCCATTTTATTTCGCCTCATTTGCCACCTATTTTTAAAAAAGTAGGTGGCATATTGTACTTGATACTCAAGTATAATAATTAGAAAGGTTTTTGAGACTTATTTAACGTATGAATTTATTTAATTATTTCATTTTTCATTTAAAAATTTGATAATGAAAGTGCAAGGGTTAAGAAAACAGTCACATTCATGTGCATTATAAAACCGAGAAGAAATCAAAATCTATAATATAAAATTTAATTTAATCAAGTCTGCCGTATTCACCAGTGTTTATATTTATATTTTTATCTAAGCAAAAGTAACTTTATTGTCAAATAACAGAAAAATATTGTATTTTTGAAACAGGCAAAAAATAACCATTTTTCAACATTTTCAAAAGCATTATTTAAGCTGCAAAAATTATTTTTTTAAATTCCAACTTTCATTCCAAGATTCCTTTTTATAAAAAAGAACTTTTGATACTTAAGTATAATAATCAGAAATGTTTTTGGGACTTATTTAACGTGTGAATTTATTAAATCATTTCATTTTTTATCTACCAATTTGATAATGAAAGTGCAAGGGTTAAGAAAAATGTCATATTTATATGCATTATAAAACCGAGAACAAATCAAAATCTATAATGTAAAATTTAATCAAGTCTGTCGTATTCACCAGTGTTTATATTTATATTTTATTTAAGCAAAAGTAACTTTATTGGCAAATAACAGAAAAAATATTTTATTTTTTAAACAGGTAAAAAAATGACCATTTTTCAACATTTTCAAAGGTGTTATTTAAGCTGCAAAAATTGTTTTTTAAAATTAAAACTCATTTTTCAACATTTTCAAAGGTGTTATTTAAGCCGAAAAAATTGTTTTTTAAAATTGAAACTTATCTTCCAAAATTCCTTTTTATACATTTTATCCTAAATTTAAGTTTCACTTGTTTTTTAAAATTAAAACTTACCTCTCAAGATTACTTTTAGTACATTTTATCCAAAATTTAAGCTTCTTTACACTTTACGGCTCTCAAATACGCTTTTCACTTCAAAATTTCGACACTTTTGAGGTTTCCCTTATTTTCAGAGATGAATATCTCGTAGGCAGAAAAATTAAAAAATGTAGAATTTATAGGGTATTTTAATCTGTTCTTGATCTAATTACCCTGTAAATTTTGTGTTGGTCCCGCATTTTTTCCCCCGAAAATAATGACTTTGAAAATAGTTAAATAATTCACTATTTTGAGGTTTAGTTCCAATCAAGTTGAAGTTGGCTTTCGTGATATGACGCTGCTATATGACGAAAGCCAACTTCAACTTAGTTGGAACTACACCTCAAAATAGGGATTTTCTTAACAATTTTCAAAGTTTATTGAAAAAATAGATAATTGTTGGATAATTGTTAGAATAAAAAATAGAAAGAGAAAAACAGAAAATAAAAGAAAATGAAAATTTTTTATTTTATTTTTACGGAAAAAGGGCGGGACTAACACGAAATTTACAGAGTGATTAGATAAATAACTGATTTAAATACCCTGTAAATCCTACATTTTAAAATTTTTCTGCCTAAGAATTATTCATTTCTAAAAATAAGGAAAACCTTCAAAGTGTCGAATTTTGAAGTAAAAATTTGTATATTTGAGAGTCATAAAGTGTAAAGAAAATTAAATTTTTGATAAAATGTATAAAAAGGAAACTTGGAAGGTAAGTTTCAATTTAAAAAAATAATTTTTTCAGCTTAAATGTTGAAAAAATGTTGAAAATGTTTGAAAATGTTGAAAAACGGCCATTTTTTACCGGTTGCAAAAATACAATATTTTTCTATTCGATAATAAAGTTACTTTTGTTTAGATAAAATATAAATATAAACACTGGTAAATGAAAAATACGTACAGACATCCTTAATACGACTTGATTAAATTAAATTTTACATTATAGATTTTGAGATCTTCTCGGTTTTACAATGCACATAAATGTAACATTCTTCTTAACCCTTGCACTTTCATTATCAAATTTGCAGATAAAAATGAAATGATTTAATAAACTCATATGTTAAATAAGTACCAAAAACCTTTCTAATTATTATACTTAAGTATCAACATTTTTTAAAAATAGGTCGCAACCGACTTAGACGAAGTAAAATGGATTGACCCTATAAGAACTTCAATTTTTTTCGGGACTGTAAGTAAACTAAATATAGAGAATGAAACCAAATTTAGACTTTTATACATTTTATGTAAACCTTTTATGTTTTATATCTCTACGTAAACCAAATTTCGTGAAAAAATATAGAGATATATCCGATTGTGGCAAGATCCTTTTTTTTTGTCAGATGAAAACTAAATTCCTGAAATAAATTCTAAACTCCAAGAATTCTAAACTAATTCTTGGAATGACTTGAAATTTGAATATTTTTTCTGATTAATTACCATCCTTCGCACAAAAGAATAGTATATTATGCAACATGTGTGTAAAATGCGGTTTTACACACGCCATCACCACAAGTGGGTAAATCGTACGCACGAGTTGCATACGATATTTTTTGACACAGTGTGCGTAAAATGCATTTTTACACATTCATATTAGTGCGTAAAACACTATATCGTAATAAGCCGTTTTACGCACTAATAAGGGTGTGTAAAAACGCATTTTACGGACACTGTGTAAAAAAACCATTTTTAAAAGATGTTCTCCAAATTACATGTCATTCCAAGTATTCATTCGATTGGAATCACCTTTACAGATTTCCTCTCTTAAAAAAGGATCCTCACCCAATTCACAATATCTCCTCCAATTTTCAACATTTCATAAAAATTTTTGGTACAGCTACACTTCAAAATACCTAAAACCACATATCCAAATTTGGCTTTAATCCCATTCGTGGTTTACTTGCAACGACGAAAAATAAGAACTCTCAAATCGAAACTTTGCAACAGAGATTGTAATTGCACTATTAAATAATAAACGCTCATATAATGAGAATGTAAGAAATACTGAGCGTGAGGATAAAAAATTATAGGTATTCAAGAGATGTAATAGAAAATTGCAACATCGAAGATAAAGTAATTATTCATAAACGGCGTAGCTCGCATGCTAGGAGTAACTAAACGACGTTCACGACATTCTCTCAAGCACTTTGTCTGTTAAAGTGCTACGAGAGTATTTTCTCTCATTCGCTTTTCTTTAGTCTAGAGTCGATAATAGTGCTATAAAATCTCCTTTAAAGTTTGTACCGACATTGCATTTTGTAAACATGGACGATATGCAGTTAAAGCAATTTATCGTTCACCGTCCAGAACGAAGCGACGACGGAAATTAATCGAATCGCGAACCTCATTACGTCTCAAGTTCCGTTAACCTGACAGAGTAAGTTAAGCTTATGTACATACTGTAAAGACTCGGAATATGAGTTATTGCTAATTTGAAGTTGAGTAAATTAACAGATTTTTAAACACTTAATTTTATAATTAATTTACATTTTTAGGACATTTATGATTCTAATAGATTTTATTTAGTAGGGAAAATGTTTTTTCGTCCTTTTTATGTATTAATATATTAATTCATTTGATATTATCTAATCGTCCGCCATTAATAATTTAATGTATTATTAGAATATTACAAATGGAATATTAATTTAGTAACTGCTTTTGATTTAATTTACTTCAAAAATTCTTATCTTTCTCTAAAAGAGGAATATGAGGAACGGTAGAGATGCTTCTTTTTAATATTTAATTGAAACAAAAGCAGGACTTTTTCCAGAGAAAAACACCTAGGGGACCATAGGAAAATTAGGTAACAAACAAAAAAAGAGTAAATATGAGAGATAAAAATATAATTATCGAAAAATTGAGAGATCGAAATATGTTTATTCTTTTGTTTGTTATGTAATTTGTGTATAGCTCCTATAGGAGCTAAACACAAATTACATAAAACACTACTATAGTAGTGTTTTAATTGTAGTGTTTTTTGAACAAAAATTTGAAATTAGTAGTGTTTTTTGAACAAAAATTTGAAATTAGTAGTGTTTTTTGAACAAAAATTTAAAATTTTTATTTGACCGTTTAAGGCCTGAACCCAGAATCCGTTGACTTAAAATTCTATAAAAAAAATCAGGGACAATCTATGAGCATTTTCTGAGCTATTTTTGTAATAACATTTTTAAAAATATTTTTTAGTCTTCTCAGCTTCCATTGAGTGTAAGATAATTTAGAAAAGATGAAATAATGGAATGGAATGAAATAATCCACTGGAATAATAATCCATGCGGAATAATCCACTCTAATCTAATCCACATATTTATTTTGCAGAATTTTAAGTTTATTACATAAAAATTCTAGAAAATCGAAAAAAGTGTGCCACATATGGCACAATGGGCACTAAAGGGTTAATTTACAAATAATTTAATTTTTAATTTACAATTAATGTTATATTAGATTTAAGATTTCGAGGCCAGTTAATTTTTAAATAATTGTAACAGCGGACTGTTATCAAATTTTGTAAAGATTTTATATCAATTTCTCATTAGAGCAGATTTTGAGAAATTAATTTTTCAGACTGAAATTAATTTTTGTAGAAGTTTGTTATATTCCAGCTTTAAAATGAGTCCAAGAACATTAAATATATTTCAAAGATTTTTTATAATTAAACAAAACAATGCAATTTTGACAAAAATCCTTTTACATTGATATCCTTTCGACAGAGAAATTTCGCTTGAATACAAATATAAGAAAAAATACTTAAAAGTCGAAATTAAAAAAGTCGAAACACCTTGATCAGAAATTATCTTCTTCCTAATTTTTCTTTGCAACAGAAGTTGTCCACAACATAATAAAAGTCGAAACACCTTGGTCAGAAATTACCTTCTTCCTAATTTTTCTTTGCAACAGAAGTTGTCCACAACATAATAAAAGCATTATTGACAATATAAATTGTAACATAAAGAAAATTTATGCTACAAATTAAAGATGTTCGTTTGTAGAAGAAATCAAGAATTTACATGTCTCATCAGCCATTTTGTGTAATGAAAAAGCTTTACAAAAAATGGTCTATCCACGAAATGCAAATCTCGTTGAAATCAAATAATTTCAAACGAGTCTTAGTCGCCCAAAAAATAAGAATGTTTTCTTCGGTTTCTCTTTCAGAATTTATGAAAAAGAACTATGGGTTTATTTTCCTTGATTTTATACGTCAATATAAAAATTTCATCAATTTTGAGCCAGGCTGAACAGAATGAACATTCTTAAGGAGGTGCAACAGTTTAAATTAATGAAGAGATTAATACCAAAAATTAATATTTACTTTCACATAAAGTATGCTAAAAATATTTAAAAATGGAGATTTAGCTCTTTATTTTTTGTGATTCACGACTTCCATAATTATTTTACGATATCAGTTACTCCAAATTATTAATTACTTTTCAGTGGAAAGTAATTAATAAAATTTGATGATCAGGAGGTGAAAGCCACTTTTGGACAGTCTTCTTGTCAAAAATTTCCAACCACGATAATGAAGCGCAATTAACTCAATCCATATACCAATGAAATTCAATCTGAATTGCGCAGAGAGCGTGTGTGGTGATTTATTGGGTATCATAATGATAATAATTAATAAGTTGCTCGGCGTGAGTCCCGATGCGATTACACGAACAGCACGAGGAAGCATCGGTGAGTTGCGAATTTTGAATAAATCGTTCCTGACTGTGCAACTCTCTCCCTTTTTTTTGCCAAGTTCTTCCCGGAGTAATAATTAATTACCCTGCGAACCAAGGAGCACATTGCTCAGCCAAGTAATCGAAACGTTCAACCTTCTGTCAAATAAAACAGTACTTAAGGCTCATTTCTCTTTTTTTAAATCCAATCTTTAGAAAAGGAATTTGATACTAAATATCTCGAAATATCGGATTTGCCTCATACTTTCCATTATATTGTGGACAACTTTTGTTCTAAAGAAAAATGAAAAAGAAGGTAATTTCTGGCGAAGGTATTTTGATTTCCTCTAACTGAAGTATTTTTTTCTTATATTTTTATCCAAGTGGAATTTTTCTGTTGAAAGAATATCAATTTTTTAAAAGTATATTTGGAAAAAAGTGAAAAGTATATTTGGCAAAAAGTGAAAAGTATACTATTTTATTTAAGTATAAAAAACTTTGGAAGTAATAAATATTTTTAATGTTCTTGCATTTTTTTAAGGCTGAAGTATAACAGACTTTTGCAAAAATTAAGGTTTGAAAAATTAATTTATCAACATCTGCCCTGAAGGGAAGTTGATGACTTTTACAAAATTTCATAACAATCCGCTGTTACAATTATTCAGAAATTAACTGGACAAAAAATCTTAAACTTAATACAACATTAACTGTGGAGCCTAAATTTTTGTTTAACAATCAAAAATCATACTAAGTGTTTTTCTCTGTGAAAAAGTCCCTCTTTTGTTTCAAATAAATATTAAAAATAAATATCTTTATTGTTTCACATATTGCTCTTTTCGAGATGAATAATAATTTTTGAAGAAAATGAAATCAAAAGCAGTTACTAAATTGATATTACATATATTTGAAAAAAATTCTAATATTGTTATAAATAATATGTAAAAAAACTGAAGGAACATAATATTTTTTCTTGTATAACAGAAACTAACAAAATCATGAAGTTTCTAAAAGTGTAAATTAGTAAAATCAAATGTTTAAAAATCAATTAATTTACGAAACTTTAAATTAGCAATAATTCATATTTAGCCAAGTAACCGAAACGTTCAATTTTCTGTCAAATAAAACAGTAAAGGTTCATTTCTCTTTTTTAATCCAATTTTTAGAAAAGGAATTATCTTAAAAGAAATTATCTTTAGAATAAATATCTCGAAATATCGGGTTTGCTTCATACTTTCTATTATATTGTGGATAACTTTTGTTCCAAAGAAAAATTAGAAAGAAGGTAATTTATGGCAAAGGTATTTTGATTTCTTTTAATTGAAGTATTTTTTCTTACATTTTTGTTTAAGTGGAATCTTTATTTAAAAAATCATAAACAAATTATTACAAAATTTGTTTATTTAACAAATCATAGACAAATTATTACAAAATTTGTTTATTTAACAAATTATAGACAAATTATTACAAGATTTGTTTATTTAACAAATCATAGACAAATCAGAAAAAAATTGTTACAAAATTTGTTTATTTAACAAATTGTAAAAAATTATTATAAACAAAATTCAACGAACAGAATTGTATTATATTTATTATTATATTATCTAAACTCTTTATTATAATCTTAAACTTTATTATATTATCTAAACTCCCCCCCTCCCCCTCTCTCCTCCTCCTCTCACCCCTCCTCTCTCTAAACTCTCGTTTTAATCTCTTTAAATGTGCTATTGTTCATTAAGACTAGATAAAAATTACGAATGATTTGTAAGATTAAAAAAAAACACAAAATACTAAATAATCATTATTAGACAAATAATTTTGAGCCAAATCAGAAGCAAATCATAAACAAATTATTCTAAAATTTGATTATTTAACAAATCATAAACAAATTATTACAAAACTTGTTTATTTAACAAATCATAGACAAATCATAAACAAATTACAAAATTTGTTTATTTAACAAAATTTTAAACAAATTATTATAAACAAAATTCAACGAACCGAATTGTAGAGAATGTTATAATAAACAAAATGAGCTATTGTATTATCTGAACTCTCTATACCCCCTCGTCTCTCTCTCTCTCTCTCTCTCTCTCTCTCTCTCTCTAAACTCTCGTTTTAATCTTTTAAAATGAGCTATTGTTCATTAAGAGTGGATAAAAATTACGAATAATTAGTAAGATTTAAAAAAAAACACAAAATACCAAATAATCATTATTAGAAAAATAATTTTGACCCAAATTAATTTTTTCTACGAAATGTATTGCTGTCTCTTCCAAAATGCATTTATATTAACTTTGGTTCTTTTTATCCTTCTTCTATAAACAATCCATTTATTAATATTTATTCACTTCCCTCGTATTTTTAATTTAAAAAATTGCCCCCTTTTAAAAAAAAATCTCCTTTTTTCAAAAATATATCCCCCAATTTTCCCTAAAATTGAACTGCACAACCGCTGTGATCTCTGAATTTAAGGAAAATAAAATTTGATTAATTAGTTAATTTTTAAATGTAATTATGAAGTCTTACCAGTTTCACAGTCGGCACCTTTCCATCCTTGTATGCAAGCTTTGTCTCCATTTTCGTCGCATGTGTAATGCCCGAAGATGTCGTTCCGGGGTCGACAAAACTTGGTACAAGTTGCATTGTAATAGTGGTCGGCACACTGGACCCTCACTTGATAAGCCAGGTGTGCGTTCTTCCCGTGATGATTGAGTGTGTGCCATTTTGGTCCTGGCAGGACAATTCCGCTGTAACTCGCTTCCTCGATGACGCCGGCGCTCGCTTCGTCTCTCGCTTGCAAAATTAATGTGAATTGCCTCTGAAACACATAAAATTCACAATTATAACACATTTTTCGTTATTATTCAATTTATCATTCTTCTAAATTTAAAATCGATGTCTAATTATTCAATATCCTTATTACTCGAATGGTCCAAAAAAGCCTTTTTTCAAAAAGTCAAAACACTTTTCGATTCGTTATTCAATTTCAATATTATTCATGTATCATTCTTCTAGATTTAAAATCGATGTCTAATTATTCAATATCCTTATTACTCGAATGGTCCAAAAAAGCCTTTTTTCAAAAAGTCAAGATACTTTTTGAATCGTTATTCAATTTAATTATTATTCATTCATCATTCTTCTAGATTTAAAATCGATATCTAATTATTCAATATCCTTCTTAGCCGGGTGGTCCAAAAAAGCCTTTTTTCAAAAAGTCAAAACACTTTTCGATTCGTTATTCAATTTCGTTATTATTCATGTATTATTCTTCTAGATTTAAAATCGATGTCTAATTATTCAATATACTTATTAGCTGGGTGGTCTAAAAAAGGCTTTTTCGAAAAGTCAAAAGGTTTTCCGATTTTCTCAAAAGTTAGGACAAATATTAAAGTTTGTCCCTTAACCTTAGACGAATTAGATATAAAGATTCTAACTGCTGTCTCAAAAATTTTTAAGTTTAAAACATAAAAAAAAGTCAAAAATGGTCCTCTTCTTTAAAGCATTTTTTTCATTCGTAGCCAGAAGTATATGCAACACTATTTGCACTGTCATTTAGTACATCTTTTTATAATAGTGCAAATAGTTTTGCGTTCACTCGTTGTTACGAATAAAAAAATTGCTTTAAAGAAAAATACCATTTTTGATTTTTTTCATGTTTTAAACTAAAAAATTTTTCACAGTAAAAAGGAATACTTAAAATTGTTAGATCTTAAAAATGGTTTGGATTAAATTCTGTCTTGTCTGGATTTAAGCAAAATTGATTCTGAATTTAAGACTCAATTCTGAAATTCAGGTAACGTGATATTAAATTTAGACCAATATTGCTTAAATTAAGACAAAAGTTTACTGAATTTCAAACCATTTTAAGGTGTCACAATTTTAAGTATTCTTTTTTACTGTGTTGAGGCAGCACTTAGAATCAGCCGATGTATACATCGGCTGATTGTGGATGGAAAAAAGGAAAAAGGTGGAAAAATTATGCATACTCAGAGTGTCTGGCCCTAAACAAAATTCGAGGACTTTTCCAGGTAAAAATTATGCATAATCAGAGTGTCTACCCCTAAACAAAATTCAAAGATTTTTCCAGGTTTTCCAGGTTAAAAAATAAATTTTTCCAGGTACCATTTTTTAATTATCATCATAAATTTTAATGGAAAAATTTTTTTTTTCTTGAACCTGTATGATAGAAATGAAAACTACATGAACCACAATGTTTGAGATTGAAAAAAAGTTGAAAAAGTGACCATTTTTGCATAAAAGTAGCCAAAAAGGGATCATTTTTTCGAAAAAGTAGCAAAAAGTGAACCAATTTTCGATTTCAATTCTATTTTCCATATCAAATATAAAGCCCTTTCATCAGAAACTAAAAATAAGTTTAAGAAGTGATAAAAAATAATATAGGCATTTTTCAATTTTAGGGGAAATAGGGGATTTATTTTTCGAAAAAGGGAAAAATCTTTTCTTTTAAAAACACCAAAGAAGCAAATAAATGTTAATAAATGCAACAGTTTTATAAGAAAACTCAAATTTGATAATTTTATTATGAATGATTGTATTATATATTGTATATATACAATACAATATATTATATTATATATTATATTATATATTATTTTATATATTATATTATATATTATTTTATATATTATATTATATAATATATTACATATTATATTAGTCATTGACGTTTAAAATAAGAAGGAAAAAAAATCTCAGTTCTATATATAAATATAAAAATTTTCGGCTGCTAAAATTGCGGACAAGAATTTAGATTTTCGAATTATGAATTATAAAAAATTGAAGAATTTTAAAATTTTTAACAGAACAAATGTTTAAAATAAGTCAAAATAAGCAATTCTCCAAAATTTTATAAAAAATTTTCAAAAATCGTATATTTCTGTCTAAAATTTAAAAAAATACTACACAAATTTCTAGACTTTCAAAATCTTTGGAACTCTCGAAAATTTTTATACAATCCTTCATGGAATTTTCTAAACCTTTTGGCAACTTTTTAGAATCTTTTGGAATACCTATTTTAAATTTTCTGTATACTTGTAGATTCGTTTTTCGATTTTTCTGAAAGCCCGCAAAATACTTTAGAATCTTCTAGATTTTTTTGAATTTTTTAGAATCTTCCAGAGGCTTCCTGATTCTTCTAATCTTCTAAAATTCTTGAGAATTTTCTAGTACCTTCTAAAATCTTCCAGGATCTTTGAACTCTGACAGAAACATCCAGAATTTTTCAGTTTTCTCAAATTTCCTAAAATCTTCAAATTTACGCCAATACCTATTATAATTTTCAGAAACATTCTACACTGTTTCAGAATCTTTTAAAATGCGCAAACATCTTTTGAGTTCTGTCATAAACTTCTAAAATCTTTTAAAAGTCTTAAAAAATCTAAGTCTTAAAAAAAAAGTCTTTTAAAAATCTTTTAAAAATTTTTTTCTCCCAGATTTTTAAACGGTCTATAGAATTTTAGAAACATTCTGAAAGCAGTCCAGAAGAATTAGTCAATATTATGGGAGTCTTTTGTAGATTTTTGAGGGTTCTAAAATTGTAAATGATTCTGCAGAATTCTGAAGTCAGAATATTCTCGAGGATTCTAGAAGATTCTGGAACACTCTAGAATATTTAGTAGAATATTAAAGAATTTTAGGATATTCTTAAAGATTTTATAAGATTATTATAGGAGAACTCAAAAAACTGTAAAAGATTATAGAAGAATCTAGAAGATTCTGGAATATTTGTAGAATGCATATTTGCACTCTAGCATATTTTGTAGAATATTAAAAAATTTTAGGATATACTTTAAGATTTAGATTTTATAAGATTAGTATAAGAGAACATAAAAAACTAAAAAGATTATGAAAGAATCTAGAAGATTTCACAAGATTCTAGAACAGTCTCGTAGATTCGGGAGTCTTCTAGATTTTGAAGGATTCTAAAAGATTTTGAAGAATTTTGAAAGCTTCTAGAAGATTCTAGAAGGTTATGAAAAAGTTCAGAAGATTTTAGATGATTTTAGAAACTTCTGGAACAGTTCGTAATATTTAGAAAAATTTTAATAGATTTGAACATATTTTTGAAAATTATTGAAGATTTGAGAAGAATTTTGAGGATCTGGAAAGAGACTGGAGAATTCTGGAAGACTATGGGACAATGTAGAATTTTTTGAATAATTTTAACAGATTTCAGATAAATTTTAAAAATTTTAGAGGATTTAAAAATATTCCAGGAGTCTTGTAGATTTTGAAGGATTCTAAAAGATTCTGAAGAATTTTGAAAACCTCTAAAAGATTCTAGAAGGTTATGAAAAAGTTCAGAAGATTTTAGAGGATTTTAGAAACTTCTGGAACAGTTTATAATATTTAGACAAATTTTAATAGATTTGAACAAATTTTTGAAAATTATTGAAGATTTGAGAAGAATTTGGAGGATCTGGAAAGAGACTGGAGAATTGTAGAAGACTGTGGGACAATGTAGAATTTTCTGAATAATTTTAACAGATTTCAGTTAAGTTTTATAGATTCTAGAGGATTTTAAGATATTCCAGGAGTCTTTTGTAGATTTCGAAGGATTTTAAAATATTCTGGGACAGCCTAGTATATTTTGCGGAATATTAAAGAATTTCAGGAAAAAGTTTGAAAGAGTTTGGAGGATTCTGGAAGGCTATGAGAGAGTGTAGAATTTTTAAAAGAATTTTTCAGACACTTTTTGAAGATTTTATAAGATTCTAGGAGATTTTTAGAATGTTTTGTAGATTCTGGAGGATTATAAAATAGTTTGAAAAAATATAGAAAATTGTAGTCGATTTGGAGATTAAGGAAATTTTTTTCATCAAAAAAAGTGAGAAGTGACTAAAATTTTTTCAAAAGTGGAAAAAGTAATCAAATTCAGAAAAAGTGACTAAAAGTGACCTCTTCTAAAAAAAGTGATTAAAAGCGAAAAAAGTGATTCGCTAACAGACCTGATAAGCTCAGAAAACTATTTGTTATTTGAGGGAATATTCTCTAAGAAAAGTTAATAGTTTTCTACTAATGAAATATTGCAAAGACATTTATCAATTGCTTTAATAAGCATTTCTACTGATTTCTACTAATCTTTAATAAAAAAACGTTTATTTTACTTTAAAAACTACAAATTCACTTAGTAACCCTAACTTTGAATTAGTAAGCCTAAGTGAATTATTAGTTTTCTGCAAAAACTTACTAAAGCAATTGATAAACGATTCATTATTTCAATTGAATTACTAATTGAATTGGAATTAGAATTGAATTACAATTGAATTACTAATTGAATTGAATTGAAGTTGAATTACAATTGAATTTCTAATTGAATTGAATTGAAGTTGAATTACAATTGAATTGAATCACAATTGAATTACTAATTGAATTGAATTACAATTAAATTACTAATTAAATTGAATTACAATTCAATTACTAATTGAATTGGATTACAATTCAATTACTAATTGAATTGAATTTCAATTGAATTACAATTGAAATACTAATTGAATTGAACTGCAATTGAATTACAATTGAATTACTAATTCAGATGTAGAGAGATAATAATTTCAGGACTGAAAGTGAAATTCAAGGACTTTTCCAGGTTTCTTCAGACAAAAAAAAATTCAAGACTTCCAGGTTTTAAGGATTTCCAGGATGCTAGATATCCTGGCATAATCTATGCATGGTAGTCACTATGCCAAAAATTATGCATAAATTACGCATATTCAATAAATCTGAAGGTATCAAAATGTCGGAAACAGTTGAAAACTAGTTGTCATTTGTTTGCAACATCTTGTGCATAATTTATGCATAATTTTTTGCACTGTGACTACCCACAGCCACAGTTCATTATGCATTAATTATGCATAATTTCCACAGTTAAATTATGCATAATTTTTCCACAATTCTCATAAAGGAAAACTTAATTATTTGTTACAAATTTTGCAAAAATTGAAAAGCGTTTTAACTTGTCAAAAAAGCTTTTTTTGGACCACCCTAATCCTTATTATTTTTAAAATAAATAATTCTCCTTTAAATAAATAACTCTTCTTTAAATAAAGAATTAACTTCCTTAAATTTTCTGAATGAACTAAAATTTGACGAGAATGTAAAAGCGAGTTCCAAAGATTTTTTCTCGAAATGATTGACTGCACTTTCAAAAGAAACTAGAGATGTAGACAAAGGAGAATGATTTTAAAATTGTCTATTCTGTTGCAACTGAGTCATTGGCATCTCTGAGCGGAAGATCATCTGTATATCGAATTGATCAGGAACACTTTCAGCTTTCTATGTCGAGCCGATCAATTCTTATTCAAGGGGTCCACTAAGGCATGATTGGAATTTATTTATTGCATTGGTCGTCCGTCAGTCAAGCGGCACTCTGATTGGTGCGCTTCAAACGGGGCTCGGTCGTTTCAAGTCGTCGATCCATCCAAGATCGAAGACTCTGCTGACTGGTAGCGAAGATCGAGATCTTATCGTGACGGAACAATGACGCGAACGTGGAGCATCGATTTTACTTCTCAATTGCGAGTTGAGAGGTGAAATTCCTAGAAACTTCAACGAGCGTAGATATTCAATAAAAAAAATAAAAAAAAATAAAAGAAAATTGAAGGAAGAAGAAGGTAGTAAACGAAAAGATGTCGAAAGTCTTTTAATAATTAAATCCACCTTAAGTTGAATTATTCTCTATTTTTAATACGGTAAGCGAGTCGAAAAGTCTTTCAATAATTAAATCCAATTTAACTTGAATTATTCTCTATTTTTAATACGGTAATCTGCAAAAATTAAAATATTGAATTGAATATTGAATTTATCTACGTTGACTTTACTGTTTTTCGTATCCATCTCAATTCTGTTGCTATTTAGGGGTCATCCATAAATTACGTAACACATTTTTTTTTAATTTTGGACCCCTCCCTTTCCCATGTAACAAGTTGTAACAAAATAGTTTGGACTCCCTCCCTCCACTCCCTTTGTTACGTAATTTTCATCATTGTATTTTTAGTTCTTACTACCTGAGTCACCTAACTAAAACAATTAGAATTATATATTTAAAAGTTAATTAAGTTATTTAACCCTTTAACGGTCGACTTTTTGCAGTGGTTTGATCTACTCGACACATGGTGGATCTAAATTTATAGCTACTCAGTGTTTAAAAATTTTTTAAATAGAATATTCCTACCCCTATAAACCACCCCCAGATGAAAAAACCACTCCTAATGTATACAAAATTGTAATCTCGTCTCTCGTTAATTTATACCACCCCTAAATTTAGAAAAATGATGCCTAAAATATAAAAATTGAAATCCAACTTACAGTTAGTTTTTCATCAAGTGGATTGTAGAAAACATAATAAAACAGATATGTTTTTAAAAACTTTGAAACCATTGCAACCCTTATAAATGACCTCTGAATTGAGAAAAATGATCCCTCAAATATTAAAATCCAACTTACAGTTATTTCTTCATCAAGTAGATTGTAGAAAACATAATCCAGCACATGTAGATATGTTTTTTAAAAACTTTGACACCATAAAAACCCTTATAAACCACCCCTGAATTGAGAAAAATGATCCCTAAAATATTAAAATCCAACTAACAGTTAGTTTTTCATCAAGTGGATTGTAGAAAACATAATCCAGCACAACATAATCCCATACAATCCAACTTACAGTTGTTTTTTCATCAAGTTAACTGTAGAAAATATAATCCAGCCTATGTAGATATGTTTTTAAAAACTTTGAAACCATTACAATCCTTAAAAACACCCCTGGAGTGAGAATAATGATCCCTAAAATATTAAATTCAATTCCAACGTACAGTTAGTACCATCTCTGAATTGAGAAAAATGATTCCTAAAACATAAAAAATTAAAATCCAACTTGCAGTTATTTTTTCATCAAGTAGATTGTAGAAAACATAATCCAGCATATGTTTTTAAAAACTTTAAAACCATAACAACCCTCATAAACCACCTCTGAATTGAGAAAAATGATCCCTAAAATATTGAAATCCAACTTACGGTTAGTACTACCCCTGAATTGAGAAAAATGATCCATAAAATATTAAAATCCAACTAACAGTTAGTTTTTCATCAAGTGGATTGTAGAAAACATAATCCAGCACAACATAATCCCACAGAATCCAACTTACAGTTATTTTTTCATCAAGTTAACTATAGAAAATATAATCCAGCCTATGTAGATATGTTTTTAAAAACTTTGAAACCATTACAATCCTTCCACACCTTCTTTGCACAAGTTTTTTGAAGTCATTTCAAAACAAAGACATGAAATTTAAACAGAAAAAAAATGTTGCCTAAAAGTTATGCTCGTTTTTCATTTCTTTACAAGCTTTGCACTTTTTCACAGGATATTTTACAAAAGGGATGAAACTCTTATATTCACCAAATTTTACATAATTAGATTCATCCTTCCTCTTTACAATGAGACCTTAGTGATGTCGATATGTGAATTTTTATGAATGGTGTGATTTTTCAAAGTTGGTGCGACGTATTTGTCCCACTGGCCGTTAAAGGGTAAGTGTGCTAAATAAAAAGTGCACTAAAATAATAGTGTACTAATAAATAAATAAAATAAAAAGTTTACTAAATAAAAAATGTACTAAAATAATAGTGTACTAATAAATAAATAAAATAAAAAGTGTACTTAATAAAAAATGTACTAAAATAATAGTGTACTAAATAAAAAATGTACTAAAATAATAGTGTACTAATAAATAAATAAAATAAAAAGTGTACTAAATAAAAAATGTACTAAAATAATAAAATACTAATACATAAATAAAATAAAAAGGGTACTAAATAAAAAATATACTGAAATAATAGTGTACTAATAAATAAATAAAATAAAAAGTGTACTGAATAAAAAATGTACTAAAATAATAGTACACTAATAAATAAATAAAATAAAAAGTGTACTAAATAAAGTGTACTAAAATAAAAAGAAAGAAAATGAAACTATTTAGAAAACAGAATAAAACGAAATAATTTTTATGCGAGTTTTTATGAAAAAATCTTTTAATCATCTGATATTAAACAAAATTGTTCAGCTTTGAGATGTTAGAATATAGTAATTATTAATAGTCCGTAACTATTATCCGAACCCCCTCCCCCCTAAAGACTGTTACGTAATTTATGGATGGCCCCTTAACAATAAATATTAATTAAAATGAAATCTAATAATTTCAATCGATGAGATTTCATCAGTACCAAATAAAATAATATCTGCAAAAATTAGACATAATTTTAAAAATTGACTTTGTCTGACTATTGTCGACTTTCTCTACTAGTTTTCTTGTCCATCTCAATTATGTTATACTGTTAGAAAAAATTTCAATTACTTTAGTTGAACTGAATTTTCAACTATTATGAATGAATTTTCAACCAATATGAATGAATTTTCAACCAATATGAATGAATTTTCAATCAATATGAATGGATTTTCAACCAATATGAATGAATTTTTAACTAAAGTAATTGAATTTTCAACCAAAAGTAAATACATTTTCAAGCACAGTAATTCAATTCCCAACTAAAAGTAAATGAATTTTCAATCACAGTAATTGAGAAGTGGTTGAAATTTTAAGAATTTTCTAACAGTGTATTTTGTATAACATAGCTGAGATGGACAGGAAACCAGTAGAGAAATGAAATAAAATGAAATGCCAGCTGTGGAAATTTATATATTTCATTTTAGTTTAGAAAATATTGATTAAGCACCAATATTTTCTAAATTAAAATGAAGTTAACTTGAAATTCGGATCGCTGATTCTGAATCGATGAAATGTTACCTATATATAATCCATGAAATGTCACCTGTGGAAATAATTAAACTTTATTTTAATTTAGAAAATATTGGTTATTTACCAGTATTTTACCAATATTGGTTATTTACCAATATTTTACCAATATCAGATATTTACCAATAATTTACCAATATTGGTTATTTACCAATATTTTACCAATATTATAATTGGTACATTTTATTTAATTATTTTATTTTCCAATATTTTACCAATATTGGTTATATATCAATATTTTACAATATTAATTATTTACCAATATTTTACCAATATTGGTTATTTTATAATATTTTAACAATATTGGTTATTTACCAAGATTTTACCAATATTGGTTACTTACCAATATTTCACCAATATTGGTTATTTACCAATATTTTACCAATATTGGTTGTTTACCAATATTTTAAAATATTGGTTATTTACCAATACTTTACCAATACTTTACCAATATTGGTTTTTTACCAATATTTTACAATATTGGTTACTTACCAATATTTCACCAATATTGGTTATTTACCAATATTTTATCAATATTGGTTGTTTACCAATATTTTACAATATTGGTTATTTACCAATATTTCACCAATATTGGTTATTTTCTAATATTTTACCAATATTGGTTATTTTCTAATATTTTACCAATATTGGTTATTTACCAATAATTTACCAACATTGGTTATTTACCAATAATTTACCAATATTGGTTACTTACCAATATTTCACCAATATTGGTTATTTACCAATATTTTACCAATATTGGTTTTTTTACCAATATTTTACAATATTGGTTATTTACCAATATTTCATCAATATTGGTTATTTTCTAATATTTTACCAATACTGGTTATTTACCAATAATTTACCAATATTTTACCAATATTGGTTATTTACCAATATTTTTTAAAGTAAAATGAAATGTCTTAATTTCTATAGGTGAGATTTTATCGATTCAGAATCAGCGAACCGAATTTCAAGTACCAGTTGTATAATGTCGACGTATGTTTATCAGAACGTAACCGATTAAATGTAATGTGCAAATCGTAAATTCGACACTGACAGGTTTAATATTATATCGAGATTGTGTAGACACTAGTGCGAATCGTCGACACGATAGACTGTCGAATCTTGTAGTTGTAAATCAGAATCTATGGATTATTAGTCTACTAATGACGTTATCTGGACACTTTACAGAGAAAAGTGACATTATCACTTCATAAGCATGTTAAATCTGTGGACTGCTAATTGATAGGAATTATAACTTTCCTGACAAGAATATTCAATCCAATTTTCAATTAATATCCAGATTAATTTGAATATTAATTTGAAATTAGTATTTAAATTAAAATAATCGATTAAGGATGTTCAGACCGCACAATCAGCTTCAAAATTAAACATTTTTTAAAATGATTTGTAAAACCGAAGAAAATGAAAAGTAGTTGGAAAATCGAAACATAATTGCAATGTAGGAAAAAATTCTTTGGGTTATAATTGTTTAGTTAGTAATATTTATTTGAAATTTTGGTTTTTTCAGTTGTTTCAGACAAAAATCATAATTTTCGTTCAATTATGATTAACTAATTATCAATAGTTCATTTTGTACTATTTATAAGTTTTAAAGCGACAATTTTTTACAATTTTTAAATCGTCGCAATTGAACATCCACCATCACTAAATCGTCGCAATCCATCATCACTAAAAAGTAACACAACTTTTACAACAATGATTAGATCATTTCACGTGCTACACGCGTTAATTATTTCCTCTCTGATGCATAGTCTTTTAATTTCAACATTTAATGATTCTAAATCTTTAAAATTAAAAAATAAAATAAAATTAGAATTTTTAAAATTTCGATATGAGTTAAATTTGAAGCAATGATATTACTAAAAAGTGATATTTAATATTTAACATAGTTGTTTAACATATATATATTAATATTTAACATAGTTAACTAAAAATTTTTAAACTGATTTTAACTTAAAATTTTTAAAACTTCGAAAATTTAAGACTCGATTATGTTCCCTAATTCGTAATTCCAAGTTTTTAGAATTGAAGCTATTCAAATTAAAGAATTTAAACTTGAACATGGATTTTAAGGATGTTTTTCCCGTAGAGTCAAACTGAAAATTAATATTTGTCTTGAATCATAAAATCAACAAAAAAGAGCTTTTTGTTAATTCCAATGAATTTTAAAAGAGAAACTGAAGCGTTTTACATCAAATACATATTTTGAGTTATAATTGTTTATTTGAAAGTAATTATTTAAATATTTGTGCTTTTTCCTTCGTCTTAGACGAAAATCGTAATTTTCATTCAATTTCAACTCTCAACGGCTCATTTTGTTCCTTAAAAGATCGTTTACAGTTCTGTTTGGTAGATTTTTATTAAAACTTGTAATTTAATTTGCAAGATCATTAACTGTAAATACATAAAATAATTTTAATAAAAAAGTACTAAGTAGAGATCTTTTAGGTATCAGGATCTTTTAGGTAACATCTTTTAGGTAAAGTATCTTTTAAGAAACAAAATGAGCTGTTAAGAATTGAAATTGAATGAAAATTACGACTTTTCTCTAAGACGGAAGGAAAAAAGCAAAAATATCTTAAAAATGATTTTTAAGTAAACAATTATGACCCAAACTATTTTTTTCCAAATTACCCTTAGATTTCATTTTCAAAATTCGATAAAAATAACTCTGGGTTCATTCTCCTCGATATTAAAAATCAACGTAAAGATTTGATTAATTTCAGTTAACTGCACTGAGAAAACTGTTTGGTTCGGATAGAAAAACGATTTGTTTGCCATAGAATCAACAAAATTTTTTGCTTGTCCCAACTAAATTTTGATTCTTTCAAAAAACCTTTTGTTGAACCATAAAAAATTTTGTTAATTCAACCAAAACCGAGATTTCGTTGGTTCAACAAAATTTTTGTTGACTCAACGAAAGGTTTGTTGAAAAAACGAAAATTTGGTTGGAACTAACAAAAAATTTTGTTGATTCTATAGCAAGCAAATAATTTTGTTATCCGTACCAAACAGTTTTCGCAGTGTGTACAGAGTGTGTACATTCTTAAATACTGTTTTCTCAAAATGGAAGCTTTTAAAGCTCAACTAATATATTTTTAAGTCTATTTAATATAAATATATAAATATATAAATATTTGTAAATATATATATTATATATAAATAAAAATATAAAAAAATTATATTTTTAAGTCAGCAAGATATTTATAGTTTCTTTTTAAATTCGATTTCTTTTAATTTTTCTCTCTTCTGAATTATTTTCGAAACAGAAATTTTCCTAATATTATTTATATATATATATATATATATATATAAATTAATTACAACTTTCAATTAATTATATAATAAAGTTACAAAACATAATCACATGCTTTTCATTTCGAATCAGTCACTTCATTTCAAAATACAGTCTTGTACCTTTTGACATTTGAAAACA
Source organism: Euceroptres primus (assembly GCA_037177015.1). NCBI lineage: Eukaryota > Metazoa > Arthropoda > Insecta > Hymenoptera > Figitidae > Euceroptres > Euceroptres primus. The sequence goes on from JBAGKK010489449.1 coordinate 58,923, forward strand.
AAAACCCATATATGACTTGAACTTGGTCTAAGTTTTAACTTTAAAAAGCCAATCAACATGGCGGAAAAGCGACAACAATGAAATATCGAAATTGCGAGTTTTTTGAACCATCCATTTTTAGAGAAAGATACTGCTAAAGCTAAAACAAACAAAGCTTCTTATCAATTGAAGATAAATTTTTCATTTTATCTGCACCAAATGTCTTGCTGTTTCAGAGGCTTTTTGCAAAATAGTGACGTCACAATTTCGTCTTTTTACGGTTGGAAATTTAAATTGTAAGATTAAAATTTGCGCCTTCAAAAATTACAGGCTATTATTACAGATTATTACAGGCATAATTGCAGACATAATTTATTACAGAATATATTTCGAAAATTTTGGAATAAACTAAAATATAAAAAAGTGTATTGAAAGCAGAAAGACGATATTGTCAGTTTTGCTGTTTTAAAGGTTTTTTGCAAAATACTGACGTCACGATTTTGTCTTAATTACGGGAAATTTGAATTTTTGCAAAATACTGACGTCACGGTTTTGTCTTAATTACGGGAAATTTGAATTTTTGCAAAATACTGACGTTACGATTTTGCCTTAATTACGGGAAATTTGAATTTTTTGGAAAATACTGACGTCACGATTTTGTCTTCATTACGGGAAATTTAAATTTTTTGCAAAATGTTTCGTGTTTAGTCTCAACTTTTTTTTTGAATTGATAGTGAAGCACCAGTTATAGAAATGTAGGTCAATGAAAAAGAAGCGAATTTTTACTTTGAAATGTTTCGGTCCCAGTTTTGGACCCTCGTCAGTCAAATAGAGTTTATTGTCTGTGAAAGAAATACAATAACGAAGGTAAAAAATTGCAAGACAATAAAAATGATGGTCGAAGATCATCTAATCAAAATAAGTTAAAAATAAAATAAAATACAAAAAAATGAAAGTAAAAGCGAGGTTATCTCACAAAAAAGAAACCCTACAATTTAAATCAATATGAAAAAGGAATAAGCATTCACAGTAAA
>JBAGKK010489450.1:0-15978 GCA_037177015.1 Euceroptres primus
AGCACAATACAATCCCATAATTTTTTCAAAAGTCTTTGGTGAAGAAAAATTAGTTTTTAAGTTTTTAACAGTATTTTGCACAATTAAAACGAAAATTATTTATCCAATCAAAAAACTGTTAATCGAAAATTGGTAGATCTTCTTAAGGCCAATCATTTTTTTTGTAATATTTTCTCATATCTCATGTGTTTTGGCGGGGGAATTGAATTTTTAATTTTTGAAACAAAATTTTTAAGATTAAAACGAAAACTACTTATCCTATCAAAAAATGGTCAACAGAAAATTTGTAAATCTACTTAAGACCAATAATTTTTCCATTGAATATTTTTTTATATCACGTTTTTTGGCGGGAAAATTTGAATTTTCGATTTTTTTAAAAATTCAAAAAGTTGTTAGGTCAATAATGTAGAGCTTTCAAAAAGAAATGTTTTTCTCTTTTTGACTTTTTTTCATATCATGCGTAGTTTAGCTTAAAATCTTCATTTTCTTTTGATTTTTTGAATTTTGAAAATGCTATAAGTCTGATAACTTTCATTTTTTGAAAAATGTCATAAGGATATATTGGTCTTCTTTCTGAGTACTATGAACATCCGTACATAGAATTTGTAAATTGCAAAGAAAAGTGATCTCAAAAATTTTCAAAATGCTGTAATTTTTTGAATTTTTATTCAAAATGTCTGACTAACGAACTTGACCTTCATTTTAGGACACTAACAGAGTAAATTCTTTCGAAAGTTGTCGTGCTAACAAAAAAAAATCTACAGACAGAGTCAGACACATTCGCGAAAATCATTTTTTTGGGTTCAGGGGGTCTCAAAACGTGGACATTTGACAAAAACAGTGGGGGGGGGGGGTTCAAATTTTACACAAATCTAATACCTTCTCTGATGAGAATGTAAAAACTAATATTTTTTATGACATGATTGAACGTATTTTTAAAAAATTTTTTATTCTCACATGATTAATGATTTGGAGTATTTTTATTTTTTTTCTGAAATTTGAAAGAATAAACATTTAGAAAATTAAAATTTCTTTTGACAACATTGGGGAATTTAAAATTTTTATATTTTTTTCTAACGATTGGGAAAATATAAATTTTTTTATTTATTCACTTATTTTTTTAATTAAAAAATTTTCTATAGGATGAAAATTAAACTAAGGACGGTATAAGTGAGGATTTAAAATTTTAGACCTTTCGATTTTATCCACTAAAACTTTCTCAAGAGAGATAGACATTCAGTATAATTGTTCCATAAATAAGAGAGGGTTCTAAACCCCTTTGGAGTTTGTGTAAAACTCCATGGGTCTTAATACATGAACTTTATTTACTCCCAACCATAGTTGAATTACAAGGGTGCTACGAAAACGTACAAAGTACGTTTTGACGCAGATTGCAACAGATTACAACAGAAATAAAAATAATTCTAAATCAATCACAACAAGTAATAAATTTTCATCACTTAAGTTAATTAATAAATTAAAATAATTTTATTTCAAATTAATTACCAACCAATTATTTTAGTTTAAGTCAATTAATTGTGAATCAATATTAGATTAATTTTAAATTAATTAATTTAAATTTATTTAAATTGAAATTATTTAACTTAAATTTAAATTGCTCACACCAAATTAAAATTAATTAATCTACAATTAAGTGATTTAAATTTAAATTAATTAATTTACAATTAATTAAGAAATTTTCATACTTTTTCTATTTCTGGTGTCAAAATATCACCTGTCAAAATTCTATTTCCAAAGATGCTGTATTACTCCATTAATTTAGGACAAACGTCCATTTTATTTAATGAATAATTAAACTTGTTATAGCCAGTTTTAACTTCTGCAAAATGTAATCTCATTTAATCAAATTATGAGATACAATCTTATTTTACATGGCAGTCCCAATTTTCACAATTCATGAAAATTTACTTCCGGCATTAAAAATAATGGGGAGGAACGTGAGCAACAAAATTTACTATCCTCTGCGATTCTACATCGATCCTGATTAATTATGTCTTGGAATTATTCCATACTCCACATTGGAAATAAAATTTGAAGTGAATTTCCGCTGGACTAGAATCTAGTTTATTTTGTCGTATCCGACATTTCATTCATTAAATTAATATTATCATAACAAATTTACACTGTTGAATTTTATTAATTAATCTTATCCGGATCCGGTCTTTAAATTAAATGAACTAAAAATTATTTAACTTAGACTTGAAATATTCAAATTTTAAATTTAATTAAAAAAATTTTTAATTATACTTCTAAATATATTATTATTGTTTATAATTTATAATTTAGGACTTGTTTTTATTATTTATATTATTAATTTATTGTTTATATGGAACGACTGGAAAATCCCGATAAACAAAATTGTCGACGCTGTAAAATGTCCGACAAAAAAAATAACCGAAAAATAAAACTCTAGATATTGTAAAATCAGACGATAATATAAAATTCTCGACACTGGAAAATTTGCGACACAAAAAATTCCCGACAGTTTATAATATTACCGAAATTGAAAATTCCTGACGGGAAATTGTCTATATTGTAAAATCACCGATTAGAAATTTTCTGTCGAGAATTTTCCAGATTCCACTATCGGAAATTTGTAATTTCGGTAAAATATAAACTGTCGGGAATTTTATATTGTCGACGATTTTATAATGTAGGGAATTTTATTTTTCAGCAATTTTTCAGCTTCAGAAATTGTCTTTGTCGTGATCTTTCAGTCTCTTTTATTTATTTATTTTTTTTAATTTTCCAGTGTCGGGAATTTTGCAACGTAGGTGACTTTACAATATTGGCAATTTTCTGTTGGGAATTTTAAATTTCGGTAAAATTATAAACTGTCGGAAATTTTCTAGTTTCGAGAATTTTCCACTGTCGAGTATTTTATTAGTTGCAATTTTTTATCGGAAATTTTGCAGCATCGAAAATTTTCTTTGTCTCGATTTTTCAGTCTCTTTTATATTAATTTATTATCTGTTGTTTACTATTTATTATAAATTTATATAGAAAATTCTGGACACTGGAAAATTGCCGACACCAGAAAATACCCGACAGTTTATAATTTTACCGAAATTGAAAATTACCGACACTGGAAAATTCCTGAAAAATAATTACCGATATTGTAAAATCACCGACGCTGTAAAATTCCCGACATTGGAATATTGGAAAATTGACAAAAAAAATTAAAAATCGTGTTAATAAGTAAATAAAGAAATAATTTGAATAATAATTTAATTTAAAATATTTTAAAAATACAGAATCAGTTTAATAAATTTATTTATTAAATTATTATTCAAAATATTTATTTATTAAATAAAATAATTTTTTTTTTGACAATTTTTCAATGTCCGGAATTTTCATTTTCTACTTTTGGAAATTTTACACTTTTATAGCGTCGTTGATTTTACAATATCGGCAATTTTCTTTCAGGGGTTTTCTAGTAATGATAATTTTCAATTTCGGTAAAATTATAAACTGTCGGCAATTTTCCAGTGTCAAGAATTTTATATTGTCGGACATTTTATAATGTCGAGAATTTTATTAGTCGCCATTTTTTTATCGGAAACTTTCTTTGTCTGGATTTTTCAGTCCCATTTATATTGATTTATCTATTATTTACTAATTATTATAAATTTATATAGAAAATTCTCGACACTGGAAAATTTCCGACATTAGAAAATTCCCGACAGTTTATAATTTTACCGAAATTGAAAATTACCGACAATACCGACACTGGAAAATTCCCGAATGATAATTGTCGATATTGTAAAATCACCGATACTGTAAAATTCCCGACACTATAGAAAACGCCCGACATTGGAATATTGAAAAATTGCCGAAAAAAATTTAAAATTGTGTTAATAAATATATAAGTAAATAATTTGAATAATAATTTAATTTAAAATATTTTTAAAATACAGAATAACTTTAATAAATTTATTTATTAAATTATTATTCAAAGTATTTATTTATTTAATAAAACAATTTTTAATTTTTTTTCGACAATTTTCCAATAACCGGAATGTTCATTTTCTAGTGTTGGAAATTTTACACTTTTACAGCGTCGATGGTTTTACAATATCGGCAATTTTCTTTCGAGGATTTTCCAGTGTCGGTAATTTTCAATTTCGGTAAAATAATTATAAACTGTCGGCGATTTTCCAATGTCGAGAATTTTATAATGTCGGGTATTTTATTTTTCGGCAATTTTGCAGGGTCGGGAATTTTCTTTGTTAGTATTTTTCAGTCGTCCCAATTATTTAATTTAATTTATTCACTTTGTTTATTTTGTTTTATTTTATTTATGGGCATTTCCATGAAAAATTGACAGATTTATTCGTGCGTCACTTCACATTAATTCATATTTAAAAAATGCACTATTTTTGGAATTTGAATTTTTTCATATTATTCTTATGAATAGTGACCAGAAGCTTCCGAAACCTCTACTCCTTTTTTAGTCTTATCAAATAGTGCGTTTTTTCTATATGAATTAATGTGACGTGACGCACGAACATTTTGTCCGTTTTTTCATGGAAATGCCCTTATTTTGTTTTATTTTTTTTAAAAATATTTTGTTTATTATATTTAAATACTAATATTCGTGTTGTTCATTTTTAAGTTTAATATTCATTTTATTTTATTTTATTTATTTTTATTTATTATATTTACATATTAAAATTCATGGACCGAATGGGGGTTAAAAATAGAATCTAATTTTGTAATTTATTGAATCTGTGATGGATTCGCTTGTCTTGTGGACAGACAGGGCGTTTTGATCGTGGCTTGTTTATCTCCATAGGAACCGGAGTGATGCCCAAGGTCACAGGCCTGCCACCCCCCCTGAAACCACCCGTCTGTGTTGTGTCTAGACCGCCCCGACACAAGCGGTCTCTTTACCCGCTTCGTACAACCTTCCCTCGCCCCCCTGGTTTCACCCTCCTCCTCCCCCACCTCCGCCCCCTTGACGAGTCCGTCTGTCTTGCGCTCAACCGCCCTTGACGTAACACCACCCCTCTGGTGTGTGTAACTCTCGTCAATTATTTTGCGACTTCACTTTCATCACAGAGACTAACTTCCAGGATGATGCCCCCCCCCCCCCCCACCGGTGCTACATCATTCTAATAAGGGCGCGTGCAACTCTGCCAGACGACAAATTCACATTTTCTAGTCCAGCGAGGATTGTCAGAAAACGACATCTTGTTCTGAAGTTACTTAATTAAATAATTAAATTCGCAATCGTATCCCTTTTGTGAGGGAAAATTCCCTAGAGGTTGAGTTTTTTAGGGATGAGCTGGTTTTTTTGAAAAAAAAAAATAATAATGTAAGATGAGATGATTTTATTAGAAATTGATATGTTGTTTAAATGACGAGAAATTCAGAAAAATTGAATATTTTTTTCTGACGATTGGAAATATTTAGAAAAAAATTATACATTAAAAATTTTATTTTTTGTACTTCTGTTCCATTATTTTTGAAAAGTTTTTATTTGTTTCTGACATGATTTGGAGTATTTAAAAATTTAATATTTTTCTTGGTATTATAGGGAGCATTTTTAATATAATTTTTTTTTGAAAAAAAATAATAATATAAAATGATGAGGTGATTTTATGGAAAATTAATATTTTTTATTTCTTTTTTCGAAAAAAATAATAATATAAGATGATGAGGTGATTTTATTAAAAATTAATATTTTTTATGACTTGGAGAAAATCAGAAAAATAGAACTTTTTTCTGACATGATTGGGAATATTTAAAAAAAGGCATTAAGATTTTTATTTTTTTAAAAATATTTTTATTCTGTTATTTTTTAAAATTTGTATTTGACCAGTTTATATATGTTTGTGACTTGATTAGGAGTTTTTAAAAATTTCATATTTTTCCTGGTATGATTGGGAGAATTTATGTTTTTGAACAAAAAAAAATCTGCGATTAGTACCAATAAAATTGTTATTTAACAATTAAAAACACTAGTCCTCGTAATTTTCTCAAATGATCTGAAAGCCCCAATGAATTTAAAGACTATGGACAGTCGATCTTTAAAGTTCGTGAAAGGTACATGACCCAACAAAGAGGGTCGAAAGAATGAACGACCGAGTTACGAGGTTACCCCGAGGGGAGGAAAATTCAAAGGTGGTCGAGGGTGGCAGACGTGACATGTAATTGTGAGCAAGACCAAGTTTCCGAGAAACAAAGAAAAGAAAATTATTCCCCTTAAACACTACGTCGCAAACTACCCTTAATAAAAATTAATACTCCAACAAAAAGGAAAAAAAAATCCTGTGAAATACAAATTTATATAATATATTTTTTAAAGAACCTTGGAAGGGTTAACCACTAGCAATTTTAATGTACACCAGGATTCAAAGAATACAAGAATTCAAGGAATATAAGATGAATTCAAAAAAATAATTCAAAAAATACAAAATGAATTCAAAGAATACAAGAATTCAAAAGAATTCAAAGATTACAAGATGAATTCAAAAGAAGAATACAAGGTGAATTCAAAAAATACAAAATGAATTCAAAGAATACAAGACAAATTCAAAAGCACTCAAAGTACGAATACAAGGTGACTTCAAAAAATACAAAATGAATTCAAAAGAATACAAAGTAAATTCAAAAAAATTTAAAGAATTCAAAGAATACAAGGTGAATTCAAAGGAATTCTAAGAGTACAATACAAATTCAAAGAATACAAGGTGAATTCGAGAGAATTCACAGAATACAAGGTGACTTCAAAAAATACAAAATGAATTCAAAGGAATACAAAGTAAATTCAAAAAAATTCAAAGAATTCAAAGAATACAAGGTGAATTCGAGAGAATTCATAGAATACAAGGTGAATTCAAATAATTCAAAGAATACAAGAAGAATTCAAAAAAGTAATTCAAAAAATACAAAATGAATTTAAAAAAACTCAAAATAAGAATACAAGGTGAATTCAAAAAGTACAAAATGAATTTAAAAGAATTCAAAGATTACAAGGTGAATTCAAAAGAATTCAAAGAATTCAGAAGCAAGTAAAATTAATAATTAATTTTAAAAAATTACAAAAAAATAACAATTTTTTTTGTTTTTCAGCAATGCAACCCCCACGAAAAGGAAAGTGACTACTGGGGAGGAGGACGGAGTGCGAAACAAGGCTATGAGGTGAGCCTGCTATTAGAACAAAAAAATTATCTAATTATTCAGCCAAAATCGGCAGACAAATATTCTACTTGGTGAAGCGCAGCACTTTTTGTTGCAGGCCAAGATGAACGCCGACCATGGCCAGTTGCAGAAAGGTGAGTCCCAAATTATTAATAATAAATAACAATTTTTAAAAATCAATTTTAAATTAAAAAAAAATTATTTCTTCTGGATTTTAAATATTTATAAAAATCTCTAATCAGGCCAGACGTTTTCCAACACTTTATTTATCTTCTTTTTTTTGTATTGCTTGTTTTCTATGATAAATTAGTGTCAATAATTTTCTCAGTAATTCGATTTCGATGATAAAATCCTAATAACGAAATACCACTTTCGCGATTGACGTCACCTGCAATGAAGGTGCATTCTTCAGCTACAAATTAACAATAATAAATTATGCACCTATGTAATTATAATAATAAGTAATAATAATACTTAGTAATAAATAATTAAAAATATAAATATAAAAATTTCGACAGAAAAATATCTTGACTTTCGATCCGGATATGCCTAAAAGCTAATTCACATATAGAGACCGGTATAAATATATGCAGATTTGTACTCGTAAAGTAAACACGCTCAAAAGTCCGAGCCACTTGTCAGTGACTGAAAGAAAACCGGTTGCGACTTTGCATCTGTGACGTGAGATCACCGATTAGGAGAGTGAAAGAGAAGCCAAGTCGAGCAAAAAAGACGTGTGAACGCGAATTTATTATTCGACTGGCCCACTCGGGCCTTTTTTCACCTCCGCGTTCCTCGCTTTCCCCCTCCACCTCTCGACCTTCCATTCAACCCCCTTCATCCTTTCCTGGTCGCGTGGACCTGCGAAAAAAATCCCAACTTTTTTACTACCAATTTGTATCATTTTTTTAAAAAGTATATAAATATTTTAGTATTATACTGCCAGGAATACAATTTATAGCATTTAGTTGTACTTTGAGACCAGAAAAAAAAGGGAAAAATTTTTCAGACGGGGATTTGAACCTTGAACTGGTACCGTGGCTCGAACGGCTACTTCTTAGCCTACTGAGCTATTTACTAATTCTGGAGAGGTTTTTAGATTTTTTATTAATATCGGTCCCGTTTTTATTAATATCTATTTTGGGAAGGATTTTAAGTGTTTTTAAATTTGGAAACAAGTGGATTGGTTTAATGGATTTTATAAATATGTTTACACATCGATATGGGATTCTCAGAAAAAAAAAAGAAATCAGGAGGGTTTGGGATGGTTCGACGAACCCTTGATCAAGTTGAGGATCCTTGATAACGTTGACATCAAGTCAAGCAATGACCTAGGCGTCCTAGGCAGTGGTATTTTTCTCTTTTTGTGTCGTAGGGATTGAGTAATCGGCGGCTTCGCGCTCGTAAAAGGTGAAGCACGTTTCCATAAGTGTTTTCACTGCCAATGTTGTGGCACGCGCGACTACCTGAACGAGAAGCGCTTTCCCTTACGAGTTATTAGAACCGTCACAACTTGGTTTAAAATTGAAAAAAACTGAAAAAAATTTTTTGGTGAAAATATCTATTAAAATATGTAAAAAAAGTAGTTATAAGATGTTAATTTTGGAATTTTTATGGTTTTCAACCTCCCTTGTCTAATTTTCTATTATTTTTGATAATTAGAAAAAAGGTGTGAAATGGCTCAGTCGGTTAAGACATAATTTGTCGCGCAGCGACTGGACCTGGTTTTGAATCCCCCACCAGACAATTTTTTTCATATTTTTTCAGTGTTTTACTTATGCTTATAGTAGAAAAATATAATAGATCGTGAAAAAGACATTTTTTTAAAGAAAAATTTAAAAATAATTGAATAATCAATAAATTTCAAATGAATCTTGTTTCCATAAGAGTGTTTTGACTGTCATGTTGTGGCAAGTGCGACTGCCTGGACGAGAAGCGCTTTCCCTTACGAGTTGCTAGAACCGTCACAACTTGGCTTAAAATTGAAAAAAAAAAATTGAAAACATTTTTTTTGGTGAAAAAAATCTATTAAAATGTGAAAAAATAGTTATAGGATGTTAATTATTGAATTTTTAATGATTTTCAACCTCCCCTGTCTGATTTTCTATTATTTTTGATAATAAAAAAAAAAGGTGTGAAATGGCTCAGTCGGTTAAGACACAATTTGTCGCGCAGCGACTGAATCTGGTTCGAATTCCCCTCCAGACAATTTTTTTCATATTTTTTCAGTGCTTAATTATGTTTATAAAAGAAAAATATAATAGAACGTAAAAAATACTTTTTTAGAAATAAAAATAAAAATATAATTGAATAATGAATAAATTTCAAATGAATCTTGTTTCCATAAGAGTGTTTTCACTGCCATGTTGTAGAATGCGCGACTGCCTGATCGAGAAACGCTTTCCCTTACGTCTTACGAGTTGCTAAAACCATCACAACTTAGTTTAAAACTGAAAAAAAATTTGTTGTGAAAAAAAAATTAACATGAGTAAATACGAATTCTTTTAAATTCTTTTGAAATCTTTTGAAAATTGGATTGTTTGAATTAACCTTGTATTCTTTGAATTGTTTTGAATGCATCTTGTCTTTTTTGTATTATTTTTTTGAATTCATCTTTTATTCTTTGGATTATTTTTTTGAAATCACCGTGTATTCTTATTTGGAATTCTTTGAATTCATCTTGAATTCTTTGAATTCCTCTGAATTCTCTTAAATTCACCTCGCATTCTTTTGAATTCATCTTGTATTCTTTAAATTCTTCTGAATTTTTTGAATGATTTCGAATTCATTGAATTTACCTTGAATTCTTTGAATTCACATTGCATTCTTTTGAATTTTTTCAATGCTTTTGAATTCTTTCAATGCTTTTGAATTCTTTCAATGGTTTTGATTTCACTTAATTCTTTTAAATTCACCTGAAATTCTTTTGAATTAATCTTGTATTCTTTGAATTCTTCTGAATTCTTTCAATTCTTTTGAATTCATTCAATTCTTTTGAATTTTTTCAATTCTTTGAAATTTACCTATCTCCTTTTGTATTCACCTTGTATTCTTATTTTGAATTCCTTGAATTCACCTTAAATTCTTCTGAATTCGCCTTGAATTCATTTGAATTAATCTTGTATTCTTTGAATTCTTTGAATTCTTTTGAATTAACCTTGCATTCTTTTGAATTCATCTTGCATTCTTTGAATTCTTTGAGTTCACCTTGAATTCTTTTGAATTTATCTTGCATGCTTTGAATTCATCTTGTATTCCTTGAATTTTTTTGAATTCTTTGAATTCTTTCAATTCTTTTGAATTATTTTAAATTAATCTTACATTGTTTTAAATTCATCTTGTATTCTTTAAATTATTTTCTTGAATTCATCTTGTATTCTTTGAATTTTTTTGAATTCTTTGGATTTTTTCAATTCTTTTGTATTATTTTGAATTAACCTTGCATTGTTTTTGAAATCTTCTGAATTCTTTTGAATTCTGGAATTCAGGTGTCCATCAAATTTGCTAGCAGTTAACCCCTCGGTAAAAAATAATTATAGAACGTTAATTCTTCAATTTTTAATGATTTCCAACCCTTCTGTGTCATATTGTATGGTTTGAAATAATTTTAAAAAAGTTGTGCAATGGCTCAGTTGGTTAAGTGACACGACTTGTTGCACTGCGACTGGATTTGGTTCGAAACCCCCTCTGGACAGAGTTTTCTTTTCATATTTTTTTTCACTGTTCCACTTATTTTTATGATAGAAAAGTGTAATAGAACGTGAAAAATTTTTTTTCGCAGAGAAAAATAAAAAAAAATTTGAAAAACGAGTAAATTTCAATTGAATCTTTTTTCCTGAGAGATAAAATGGTGCGAGTTTTGCATGAATGATTCTGAGTCTGAATGGACAGGAAGTGCCTTTCCAAATATTACTTATAAATTTTGCCGTAGGTACTTAAATCATTAGTCACCCATACCCGATAATTACGATCGCAAGGCGGCCTAAAATGCCTCAGAGTGACGAATTATCCTCAGTACCAAAAGTTTTCTTAAAAAGGAAATTGAAAAAAAAATTTTAAATCACTTTACCAATTAAGGTCTATCTGAAACCAGTACGGCTTTGATTATTTTCGTTTCTAATTATTTTCAATTCTAATTACTTTTTTTCGTAATTATTTTTCACTTTGATTATTTATTAATTTTGGAAAGTTTGAAAGCATTATTTATTTCGAAAGCTAACTAAACGTGGAAGTTAATGATTTTGAAAATTTCATGGGTCTGAAAAAACATTGAGTAGCTATTATGGAGAGAAATGACTTTAATAAGTGGCTAGGAAACCTGGGGCCTGTAGGTCCCCAGATTTTGGGCATCATGCGATACATGCATTAATGGAGAGGTTGCGTAAGATTTGAAAGACTTTGTAGAATCTCGTTATGAATTATCTAGCTTGATGCGTGATGTATGAGACCCATATTTTGGGCCTTATTTGGGACTTGGATGTGTAAGGTTCAAATCTTGAAAATAAGAAAGATGGGTTGAACTTCTCGTCACGCAAATGTCGAAATTATTAGAGATCGTGTCTGATCCTTTTGGGCCTTTCGGGGCCTGATACTTACTGAGTAATGTATATATAAAAAATATTTTATAACATTTATTGTAGTCTACTGTTTTCTCTTTTTATAATTATTTTTAGAAAATTGAGTTTTATGTCAAGTTAATTTTGTATGCTCTCTTTGACAGAAATTTTAAGTGGAAATAAATTATTTCTCATTAATTCAGAAATAAAACTTTTGTACCTGACTTTTCTGTCGAGAGTCCGATTTATAATTAAGGAAGATTGATTGGTTAATTAATTTTTATCGAGATCACTCAAACGTCGAGAATATCGTTTTTGATATAAATTTAATATGCTATAATGTAATTTTTTTCAAGCCAATAATTGTCATCAAGTCCGTTGCTTTACATTAGTGTCACTGAAAGAATCAATTTCTTTATGAATATTTAATAGAATTTGTGGGGCGAGCAGAAATTATAATGAAGTTTAATTAATCAGAAGTAATCAATGAGAAATTTGAGAAATTCATACTTTATTGGGTCGAAAATGCAATATTGTTTATCTGCAGATTGATTTTGTTCAATGAGATCACGATATTAAAAGATTAAAACTCAATTTATATTATTTAGAATTAATGAATGAGGCTGATAATATTATAACTTACATTAAAAGAGGAAATTGAGAAAAAAATTAAGTAACAAGTGAAAATGCAAAAAGAAGAAAAATAAAAATTGAAGTGTATAAAATAAAAAATTAAAATAAGTTGGGAAAGTGAACAGAGAAAATTGAAGATGGAAAAATGGAAATTGGAAATGAAGAAATGAAAATTAGAAATCAAAAGTCAAGATTAAAAACGAAAAGGGTAGAAAATGAAAAATGTAAATTAAAGGTGAGGAAATGGAAATTTCAATCTGGAAAATAGAAAATAGGGAAACCGAAAAGCAGTAATGCAAAGATAAAAATAGTCTAAAATAATAAAGTGGAAATAGAAAATAGAAAATCTTTAATTGTATCAGGAAGAAATTATTTTCAGCTTTTTTCATGTTTGCTACGTTTTTCATTAGTTTTCATATAGTTTACAATGCTTTTCCAATAGATTGCTAAATTCCTATAGTTTCGGACAATTTTCTCGTTTTCAATTATTAGCAAATTGAAAATTGGAAAATGAAAGGTGAAAGAGGGAAATTGAAAACGGAAATGGAAATTGAAAAGTTAAAAAGGCAAATAACACTAATAACAGAGTAGAAAAATGAAAACGGCAATAAAAAAGTGAAATGAAAAGTGGAAAACGGAAAAAGGGAAAAATAAAAATAGGAAAGAGGAAAAGGGAAAAAGGTAGAGTAAAAAGTGAAAATAAAATAAAAGATGGAAAAAGGAAATAAAAAAATTAGAAGTGGAAAAGGGAAATGACACATTTTAAAGGGAAGATGGAAATTGAAAATGGAAAATGAAAAGGTAAAAGGGAAATAACAGAGTAGAAAGGCCTTTCTACTCTGACATTCCCTTTTCCACTTCTCATTTTCCATTTTTCCCTTTATTTTCATTTTTAAATTTCCATTTTCCCTTTCCAATTTTTAATTTCCACTTTCTCTTCTCCGTTTTTCATTCTTCATTTTCAATTTCCACTTTGAATTTTCTACTTTTCATCTTTTAATTTCCATTTCCCACTTTTCATTTTTTAATTTCACTTTCTCTTTTTCGCTTTCCATTCTTCATTTTTCCTTTCGATTTTCTTTTTCTACTCTGCTATTTCCCTTTTCCACTTTTCATTTTTCCTTCACTATCATTTCTTTCCTTCATTTTCGGTTTTAATTTCTATTTTCTCTTTTCCTCTTTGCAATTTTCATTTTTCCCTTTTCCACTTTTCGTTTCATTTTCCATTTTCCCTTTTCTCTTCTGATTTTCCAATTTTAAATTTCCAAACAATTGAAATGCTACTTAAAATTTCTGAAAACTATTTTAAAAAACAACGGAAAAGTATTATAAAAATTGCTATTTTCTATTTTAGTTTTCACTATCCTCTTTGTCATTTTCATTTTATACTGTACCATTTCCCTTTTCCAATTATTATTTTCTCATTTTTATATTTTCAATTTCCATTTTCCCGGGAAAATGGAGACGGAAATGAAAATGGAAAAATGAGAAAATTAGAAGTGGAAGAGGGAAAGAAAAAATTTTCATTACATTATGAAATATAATTTTTGACTTGGGTTTTCGACTTTTCTAATACTTAGCCATTGTTTTTTTAAACAGTTTTCAGAAATTTTAATTAGTATTTCAATTGTTTTGAAATTTAAAATTGGAAAATCAGAAGAAAAAGGGGGATACGGAAAACGGAAATGAAAAGTGAAAAAGAGGAAAATAGAGTAAAAAATGAAAACGGAAATAAAAAAGTGAAATGGAAAGTGGAAAAGGGAAAAATGAAAATAAAGGGAAAAAATTATAATAGAGGAAAGGTGGAAAGGGAAATGGCAGAATAGAAAAAGAAAGTCGAAAGGGAAAATGAAAAATGAAGAATGGAAAGCGAAAAATGGAATGTGGTAAAGTGAAAATGGAAATTAATAGATGAAAAGTAGAAAATGCAAAGTGGAAATTAAAAATGAAGAATGAAAAGCGGAAAAGGGAAAGTGAAAATTAAAAAATGAAAAGTGGAAAAGGGAAAATGGAAATTAAAAATAAAAATGTAGGAAAAAAATGATAATGAAGGGAAAAACCCAAAAATGAAAAGTGGTAAAGAGAAATGGTAAAAAAGAAAGGGGAAATCGAAAGGGAACATGAAAATTAAAGAATGAAAATCGGAAAAGGGAGGGTGGAAATTAAAAATAAAGATTGGAAAGCGGAAAAGGTAAAATGGAAATTAAAATTGAAAATGGTGGGAAAAAATGATAATGAATTAAAAAATGGAAAGTGGAAAAGGTAAATGGCAGAGTAGAAAGGGAAAATCAAAAGAGAAAATGAAAAATAAAGAATGGAAAGCGGAAAAGAGAAACTGAAAATTAAAAAATAAAGAGTGGACAAGGGAAAATGGAAATTAAAATTTGAAAATTGAAAATTAAGAAATGATGGATGGAAAGCGGGAAAGGGAAAGTGGAAAAAAATGAAAAGTGGAAAACGGAAAATTAAAATTAAAACAGAAAAGTAGAAGATGCAAAGTGGAAATTAAAAAATGAAAAGCGGAAAAGGGAAAATGGAAATTGATAGATGAAAAGTGGAAATTAAAAAACGAAGAATGAAGAAAATCAGAAAATGGAAATTAAAAAATGAAAAGTAGAAAATGCAAAGTGGAAATTAAAAAATGAAAAGTGGAAAAGGGAAAACGGAAATTAAAAAATGAAGAATGGAAAGCGGAGAAGGGAAAGTGGAAATTAAAAAATTAATAATGGAAAGCGGAAAAGGGAAAGATGATATTAAGAAATGAAAAGTAGAAAAGCCAATGTGGAAATTGAAAAATTAAAAATGGAAATGCAAAGTAAAGAGTGGAAATGGAAACCACAGATCTGAAATATGATAATTGAAGATTGAAAACCGGAAATGAAAAGTGGCAATTGAAAATTTTAACTAACCTATTCCAAATTCGAAATTCAGTATTAAAATCAAATTTTATCCTTGAAAATTTGGCCCAAAGGTAAGACGGTTGACGCGAAGGGGAGAGGGGTCATACTGACCCCACATGATCAGGGGGGACTCTCGCAGACTGTTTTAATTGGCAGTAAAGTTTGCCGCAGACGCAAAAACATGAAATACTGCCGCAGGATGAGAGTGACTCTCAAAGGGGCTTCAGCTCCTTCGCATTGCGTATAATACGAGTGCGTGAGGCTGTGTGAATTCTCTTTCTCTCTCTTATGCGAAGCCTGCGCGGCGTTAGTCGAGCACAACAGGTGCATGACTTTAATGCGCGGCCATCATCATAGAACTTGAGCGGTGCCCTTTGAGACGAGCAGACGAAATGTCCTCGACTCTGTCTTAAACGCATGTGTGCATTTTGTTGATCATTTTCTTTTTTATTCCTTTTTTACTCATTTTACAAATATTTCTTATTCATTTTACAAATATTTTTTATTAATTTTCTAATATTATTATTATTATTATTATTATTTATTCTACCTAGTGGATATTTTTTAACCCATACAAAACTAGAAACATTTCTGTTTAGTTTTTCCTATAAAACTAGTTCCTAATAGTATATTATGCACCTAGGGGGAGAAGAGGGACTTTTTTTACAAATGTGTTTTTTCAGTACAAGTCGTACTAAAAACATACACTCATCAAAAAAATC
>JBAGKK010489461.1:0-15976 GCA_037177015.1 Euceroptres primus
TTGAAAAAGGACTGTTTTTTTGGAGTCGATGAATAAAAAAATTGATATCTCGTAAAATATCCATATCATATTAAAAAGAAAAAATATGTGTCGATTCTTTTTCGCTCTAGAACAAGAGAAAAAATTTTCATAACAATCAAAAATTTGGATTAAAATCTCACGTGGAATCAGCCATAAATACTTTTTTCGTACATATACTTTCTTTGTGTCGCCATAACTCTCAGAAATGACATTTTGGGCCAAAATGCACTAAGTGGTTCATGGCCATTACGCCCTTATGCACTGCTTTTCTTCCTCTGACCCACTTCCAAATCGAACTGGACCAAAATCTTCTACAGGGACATGAGATAGGAGAAAACAAGTAGTTTAAGCCAATAAAATGATTTTAGGAAATTTAACACTTCCGCCCGTATACAGTGTCGCCCTTCACTTAGTAACCTTCCTATTTATTGAAATATTTTATTTATTAAAGTAAAAGTTATAATAAGACGCTTTCATTGATCTGGCGAATGTTAATTTATATTTTTAAATACGTATTAAACTTTACAACAATTGGTCGGTGTACGGCACGATACTATCGGTTTTATTGTGCTATTTGAAATTTAGGTTAATGAAGCTTGAATGCGACTATCTTCTGCAAGTGAATTAAATTATTCAGCTCGATTATTTATTAAAATGCTACCTCACGTCTTAAAATAATGCTCTCAATATTTCCTGAAAAGACTGAATCCTGAAAAGAAAGATGTGCGCGCAGATTTAAATAGAAAGTGGAAAAGGTGAAAAGCGAATGAATGTTGAAGAGAAAGACGAGAGAAAAAGAGATGGTGAATGAAGATTTATTGGAGGATGAAACTTTCTGAGATTGTACAAGATGGGAAAGGGCGGACGGCAAATATTTAAAGTTCCTTGCATTATCCTGAGGTAGATGTCCTTGCTATGCAATAAAGGAAAATGTGCTACTGAAGACGGTTTCTTACACTTGCAACAAATACCCATCGTCGCATAACTTTAAATGTTTAAAGTGTACTCAAGAGAGATAAGAAAAAGAGAATACGAGGTATGAAAAGAGGAGAAAGTTCTGATCTAAGTTTTCCTACTCCGGAAGTCTTAGGAAAAAATTCAAAATGCTAGGTTTAACTGTAGTTTTACAGATATTACCATATTTACGACATTAAATATAACCTGTCAATAATTATAAATATAGAATACGTAAATTGGATTCTATTTTTAATGTCAATTCGACAATTATTATTTTTACGTCAGCTCTGAAAGAGATTATATTTTTATCTATACTCAAAAGAAGGAAAAAAATTTGTTAAAAATTTTGAAATCTGGAATTTCTAATCTTGAAATGTTCATAATTTACATTTTATGCATAAGATTACCCCTATAAATTATCAGGGTGAAAGAAAGTGCTGTGCATATTGCTACATTAAACTTGTGACCTCCATTAAATGATAGCAGATCGATGTTTCCATCTGATATACAATACAAGAATATTGAAACTCGAATGGCCTTGGTATATATTTTAAGACACTTCATTCAATTTTGGATAGTAAGATTTTATTGAAATCTCAATAAGCAATAATATAGGGTAATTAAAATTAACAACTGCTCTCAAATCATTAAACTTAAAACAATGTTACTGAAATAACTTAGTCGAAATCCATTAGTGTATATCATAAATAGAAAGGAATTTAATACACCTATGTGCACTTTATAGCTTCCTCACTTCGTGCTTATGTTGTAATTTTTCTATCCATCTTTTACAAATAAACTGTATTCTTATTTTTCGATTCTTCTCTTCTCAACATCCAAAGGAGAGACAGTGAGTATAAACAGTGAGAATAAACAATTGTCGATCATACAATCAATTTAATAAAATCAAAGGACATGATCTCTGTATTTAAAATTCATTAAAATGAAACAACGTTTCGATGTTGAAAAGAGAAGAATCTTTGAATGAACGATTAATTAAGGAATATCCAAATGTCCACTCACTTTTGGAAAAAATTTTTATGATACTTATTTTTACCTGGATGTATAAAAACGTATGCGCCTTTGATTAAAAAGAATTTTCATATAAGTGTATGAAAGTAGAGTTAATATATTTGCTGGAGTATAATTTTTTAGAATCAAAAATATATTTTGATAAGTTTGCATGCATAGTCTTGATAAGCGTAATATTCACTTATCCAATGTGAAGTGATTATCCCTAGAGTGACTTATCCCTAGAGGTGGGTACAGGTTCATTTATTTGATGATTACCATCGTTTTAACCAGAAATTCGATTTATTTCATTCTAAATAACAAAGTTGAACATTTTTCTTTGAGAGTCGATCGATATGGTTGGGAAAGTGCGTCATAGGACTGCAGTGTCAAAACAACGGTAGCGTGAAATGACCGCTGGAATAATGGCGAGTAACGAGTGGTTACAACGGACCATCAACGCTAGGGGCGTATTGTAAGCTCCTCGTTAAAGACTGAAGTTAGGTTAGGACACGTTTTCCAGAGAATGGTTTGCTGCGTCGACTCACTCCGAATATGTGATACAAAGACATGCGACCCCTAGCAGAAGCAATGTTTTACAAGAATTTGCACAAATTAAATTTCACAGAAAACATCAGAAATATAATTTTTCACGTAAATCGCCTATTGCCCAGTCAGACGTAAGTAAAATTTTATACGGATTTGTTCTCTTTTATATAGTAAGGACAATTTCGAGGGAGTCAGTAAAGTGATACAGTAATATAGGTGTAAAGAATGTGATTTCTGCTAGGATCAGAAATGTTTAATATTATTTGAAAACTTTCGTATTAAAAAACAATTTTTATTTTTAATTAATTTCAAATGGGATTGTCCCATGCAATTGGGCTAATTCCTTATTATCAAAACATATTCTTTAGCATAATAGCAAATAGTTCATATCCCATAAAAATATATTCAAGCAAAACGAGAAATATTTTCCTACGAGCCCTAACATAATACGGCAGATTGTGTATCATAAAGAATCTTTACTCTTAAAGCAGCGAAGTTTTCTCTGTTATAAAAACATTCTTTCTAAAGTAATTTTGAATGCTTCCGATTATTAAAAAATATTTTCTAGAATAGGTGGAACTTTTTACTTAATTTACTGAAAATTTATAAAAGTAAATATTTATGTTATTATGAACACGTATTTCTTTTGATAAACTATATTCTTTATTGCATGAGGGAATACTGTTGATGACAATTTTCTTTGATTCTTCCTTTGACTATCAACCTCATATTGTTATGAACACTAATTCCATTTAAACTAAAGTAAAATACGGAAGCTCCCAAACTTTTTTTCCACTTTTATATAATTTATGGAGTGCAGAAGATAAAATAATTAGACTGGAAAGTTTGTACGATAATTTTACAAGTCGAATCGATTTGAGGGAGGAATGTAGGACAAATAGTGATTAAAGTGTAAAAGTTTTTTAAAAAGTTAATGGTAACGGTCGTTGACCATGTTCCTAGATCGATTTGCAATTCTGAGGGACCAGGGGGTGGAGGGGATAGCATAAGCGACCGAACTAACGTCGGATGAACGTGCTATCGGAGTTCTGCAGTGCAACTGGCGCATATGGCATACGTAGCAAGCTAACATGGGAAACGTAGATAACTCAGAGTGACTGGTAATGCGAGCTTACGTTATATGGTTAGGCTAACGACAAGCCTATAGAAACCGACGGGTTGCTAGTAACAGCAGAGGCAATGGCTTTCCTTCTCACGCCCGCCCGTCCATTTACTTGTCCTATGTATAGTGATGAGTCAATTACCCGTTCTTAATCAACATTTTACATTAACCCAACATTTATGGGGGTAACCTGAAGTTTACGTTGAGGTAAAAATTAAATTTGAAATCACTTGAAAGTCTCAGACAGTCAAGAATATAAATATCACATTCGCCAAAAAATATGTAATTTCACAGGTACATTGCCACATCGCTTAGCAATGAAAAATTCAATTTTGAATAATTGAGGAGTAAGCGAACGAAACACAATAAATTAAAATAATATAGTAAGTTTATAATATAGTTTAAATAATAACTTCAAGACGGAGTATTGAGAAATTAAGTCAAGTGAATTTATCATGTTTTTCTTGCTTACTCAATTGTGAAATAAACTAAACAGCTGATTTTGTAATGTCTTATTGCTTGTGTTAGATTTCAAGAGATTTGAATTTTCCTATTATTACCTACAGGGAATAAAGCAATGACAATTTGTAGGGAAAAGAATATAGTGTAGTGTATTAAAACTAATAGAAAAGCTTTCTTATAGAAAGAAATCGAGGAACATGTATACAGTATCAATTTGGCATGAGTTCAATCACAGAAATGGTACATGAGATTCAGCTAAAGGGGCTGTGCTACGAAATTTCGCTAGCGTAACTGTAATCTGCAATTTGATGGAGGTCGATTGCCGGAGGAAGGACTTCCGGTCAAGCGAAAATCAGAGACGTGTTGACCATCAAAGGAAAGATCACTCTATAATTCGCATCATTACAATGATTTCAATTTATGAAAATAAAAAGCGAAAATAAAAAAGAATCAATGAGAATATTTTCCGAGCAAATATTATATTACCTATCAAAAATAAATTCAACAGGCATCAACGATGTGTAATCTTCAAAGAAGAATTCCTTTTTGTTTGCTTTTTGCCATCGCGACCTGCTACCTAATGTATTAGTTAACAGACTTAAGCAATACAAAATGCTTTGAAGTTAGTGATGGTGAAATAAGAGTATAAGAAGTTAAGTAGTGAGTAGATTCTTAAATGTTTATATCAGGGAACAAAGGATCGGATCAAGTCGATTTGTGTTCGTGATCCAGCAGTTTCGAGGGAAATGGGTCTTCGCAAGGCAAAGATATCCATTATTGAGGGCTCATAAAAAGCTTTGATTAGGAGGTTCGCCTCGAAGCGACAGCAATCTCTGATGGTCGCTTTTTTACGCCGCGCAATTTTATTGTGCCTTAACGAGATCGAGGACCCATCCCAAGTCTATACTTGGTTCATCGTATGTCCGCAGCCAATTCCATTTTATCTGTCGAATGAGGCGAATACTCCTACCTCACTCCTCCAATCGACCTCTTCCGTTTCGTAGTTTCAGCTCGGAAAACTTCCGTTCAAGTCTCAAGCTCTAGAACTGCTACGTATTTCAATGGCCATCTTCTATCAATGCCCATTCAAGTTTCTATGCACGCTTTCCAACGACATCTCTGTTGTGTCATTGCAAACGAATGGTACGTAAATAAATGGAACTTCTACGCGTCCTGGAAATTGCTCACTGAAACGAACGACTAATGTTATTATCTCATTCAAAGTAATAAATGAAACCAATCCAAGAATATAATCTGTTCTATTTTTGTACTTCTTATTGTAGGCAATTTTTCGAATTGCGAAAAATAATATACTGCTGGCATAGTGGTGAATTGTTGTAACAATAACTTACTACTTTGGATTGTTTACAGGTTTTTAAATAAATAAATTCTTAATTGTTTCTAATATTCAACATTTTTTAATTTTATTAGTAACTTCTTGAGGATAGAGGAGATAGTTTTAAACAACGCATTAAAAGAATAACTTATACCGAAAGGATGCGACCTGTACTGAACATATTTAGGTTAA
The DNA here is from genome assembly GCA_037177015.1 of Euceroptres primus. Lineage (NCBI taxonomy): Eukaryota > Metazoa > Arthropoda > Insecta > Hymenoptera > Figitidae > Euceroptres > Euceroptres primus. Next base: position 5,652 of record JBAGKK010489461.1, read on the forward strand.
TCTGATTAATAGATAAATACCACTTACTTTATAGAATAATCATTCAGTGTATATCATGAATAGAATATATAAAGAGTGACATTTAATAATATGTCTAAATTTTTTTCAGAGAATAATCAGATTTTATTTTAATTAAGTGACGTATCCGTTCACATTACACTTTTAATTACATTTACGTTAATTATTGGATTTTTGCAATGAATACTCAACTATCGATCATTAAGAATATTGAAATATTCATTAAAAAGGAATATGTTTTAGTATAATAATTTTTATATTGTGCTTTATAACTTAAACATTTATATTACCTTATGATCTTTGAAAATAAATGAAAAGCAAAACAAAAATGTAATAAAAATACAATATGAATATTATCTTTGAGATGAAATAACTAAAGTTTGCACATAGAAGACCATTGGTGTGAATTTTGTTACATCTCATTTTGAATAATTTAAAAAAATTGAATTTTTCATTGTGATCTCATTTGCTTTTAAGGCTCATTTTAGTTGCAATACAATTTGAGTTTGAATTCAGCGTTAATTTTAGAGCTTATCTCAGAAAAAAAATTTCTGTAAGCACAACACTGGGAATTTCTCTATATTATACGCGCTAAAAATTGTCTTTGAAGTAACCAAAAATATGACAGTTTCCTTGTGTGACGTCACTCGAGACATGTGAATCAGCAATTTCACATTGAACAAATTTTAATTTTTTAATTTTACCGTTACGGACGTATGTAACGATTTATAATTTTCTGCTACAAGTTAGCAATTAAGTATTTGTTCCTTGAGCACAATCACAGAAAGCTGAAGAACAACCTTGAGAAGGCACATATTAACTTCTCCAAAACTTTTGATTATATTTCAAAGAGTATCATGTGCGTTACGGTTGTTTTTAAATTTTGTATGCACACAATTCTTTTTTTAAATTACGATTACTCTCATAAGAAAATGAGCACAGTGGTTAAGATTGGCCTTTACCCTCTATTATTACTTAAATTTTGAGTTTCAATAAGTTTTTATCGCATGCGAGCTGGCTTATTTACAAAAAGTCTGCAAATATAAACGTTACGGACGAAATATTAAAATTTGAGGGACATACTTTTGAAGCCTATGACTTGGTTCATATTGAACAAAATGCAGATTCTCATGAATAAACATGATTCTGCTTTAATTAACTTGAAATAGATATTTTTTATAGCCTTATGTTATTTCGGCATAGCGTTTAAGCATAAAAAGCATATGAAAATGTGGATTGGGACAAGCTGACTTCATTAAAAATCGAATATTCAAACTTCAATTACTTTTGATCTAACGAATAAATCTATTTAAAACCATTTGTGCAGTATAGTTTACACTATAATACATACTTTGAAACAAAAATTAATTTGATATTTATTAATATTAGTTAGATATCTTTGAGAGATACAATGGTGAAAGGTTCTTGAGATATGCCCTTTAACGTTACGTTTAGTACATTTTTTTAAATTTTCGCGTTGGTAAGGGCGTAAGTCCCGGAAAGGTTATTGGGATAATGTATCAAACAAAATAATGGGATATTCACTGTGAAAGGTAAAATATTTTATGTAGCTTTTCGTTGTGGAAGAATAAGAGGAAACTGATTCATAATGATGTGTAAGACGAGCAAGGGTAGAAATTTCAAACTCATAATTGAGAGCTCTTTTTATGAATTTCCTTCAATATGAAGGTAATAAAATTGTTTCAAATATTTTTGAGTATTAAAGTTTTAAAAGAAAAACAATGTTTTCTAACATTGGTGCTCATTTTTACGAAAGTCTATTATTTAATAATCGTTAACAGAACCCTTTGTAACCAATCATGGTAAATATATTTTTATTCCTGGGGTGATAGACCTAATCCTTTCGTGTACAATAACCATGTTATGGGTGTCGCTTCCTTTATTACAGAACCATGTGCCGCAGAAATGTCAGATATTTACACCCAACTTTATAGCTTTCGCGATTTCATCTCTAATCAAGTAAAGAAGTAAACTTCAAATGATGTAGCTTTTTAAAAATATCTTCCAATTCTTCACAACTACTGGGAAATTTTTAAAAACTAATTATTTTAACATTTATTGATACTCTAGCACTCTGTCTACCTATTCATTGCAAATGTTTAATCAAGTAGCATAGTTTTTTGCATCTGCAGATAAAATAATTAAAAAGTATTTTATTAGTTCAAACGTTTTAAATTTCATAGCAGTTTCAATGTTTTAACGTAATGTATCTACCTATCACATTTTCCAACATCATTAATATTTGGTGCTCGAATTTTCATTTTCATTATCAACACACAAATTTCTTAAAACTCGTATAATTCTTTGTCCACTTATTCACTGAAAGTGTAGCTTACGAATAAAAATTAATTTTGTATACAATCTTGATGAAAAAGCAACTTAAATCTGTATCTGTTCATATTCAGGGAGTGAATCTAGTCATGGACTAAAACTGGAAAATTTGAAATGCACATGTGTCGGCAAGGAATCTAAGGCACGAGAGTATTTCGTGAATGGCATTTGCAGACGATTAAACGAGACTGCTGGTATTTGCAGGGCAAATTATGTGGGAAATTCACATTGAAATGCAAACCTATGCGTGCACTCACCTGTCAAGAATATGTCTATATTTCTGACAAAAATTCAGCGACACAACTATGAATGGTCATTTATATTCGTTTAAATTCTCTAATACATAATATCTAAAAAAATTCTATAATATCTTTCAAAACAGTGTAATCAGCAACAAATATAACTGATGTAAAGAATATTTTTAAATATATTTTTAACTTTACTTGTGAAAAATTCATTGAATCAATGCTATTTTTGTTCTTAATTTATATTAGGAATTTTGTCATATTTACAAAATCAGTAATTCCAAATTAGGGTTTAACTTAATTTTCATTAAATACCTGAAAATCAAGGATTTTGGAAATCCCGCTGCAGAAGATCAATATAGAGATTCAAGTACATTTTGGCGACGATAATTTATATTGAAATCTCTCTTCACTGCATGACGTGAAACTGTGTGAAGTACCCTCGTGTAAAGTGGTGACATTGTGATTATAGAATTAGTAGCCACCCTTGATTTCCCTCAGATAATCAACGAAAATGGAAGAGCTGTCTAAACTACATATATAATGTATTGGACACATTCATTACACATTGATGGTACACAAATATAATACAATATGTCTACACAATATTGTCTTATGGAAACATGAACTAGATTCTCTTTTATTTGACAAAAATAGCCCATAAACACGTGACCAAAAAAATCTCGTCTTAATAAAAAATACTCTCTCAATCTGAATTGGTCATTTTTGACTAATGAAATAGCGCCGATTCGTTGGCCAAATGATTTAGTAACCATTTTTACTAATTTTTAGTCAATATTGACTAATGCACAGTGAAATACTACTAATTCATTTTAGTCAGTACTGAATTTGACGCTAGTAGTGAATTTTTCAACTAATTGAATTGGTTGTGATCTGACTGTGAATTAGTCATTATTGCTTAAAAATTAGTAAAAATGGTTACTAAATCATTTGGTGAACAAATCGGTGCTATATCATTTGTCAAAAATGACTAATTCAGATTTAGAGAGTAATGTATAGATAACCATACATATTCTGGTTTGTGCGTTTTGCAAGGTTAATCATTGATTAAATTCAAAATTTTAAATTAAAACGCAATTGGTCGGTTTTTCGATTTTTAGAAAAATTTTCGGGTTAGATATAGAACTCTCTCGTCTATAAGGTATCCCGAAGAAGTTTATGTAGCCTTGAGTTACGGTCGCCTTTCAAACGAGAAAGCACGTGAAATTGTGAAAGAACCTCTCGGGATCGTAACCTTTTCAAAATGTCAACCTACTTCACTTTTTGGTCACGGAGCTATTTTTAATTATCACGAGCTGATATCAACGTTTACGAGAATAGAAGCTGCTTCCGGTTTCTGTTACCTTCGTGCAGTTAATGAATTGTGCAATCAATGAACCATCAATTACGCGGTCATAGGTCAGGGAGGAAATGGTTTTCAAAGGTTCGTATCATCGTATCTGTAAAAGAAAATTAGGTTTCACAAAAATTCTCATAGAATTATTTAAATACTAAAGATTAAACGTACTTAATGAAAGTGCATCATTAGTATTTTGTTCAAATAATTCAGATAAATGAAGATAAAGTTAGATAAAAATCTCGCGGAAATATTTCAGAGTAGAAATTGGCGGCTCAAAAAGATGAAAGGTCTATCAAAGCTTTTAGAACGTCACTGATGATTTAAAACTCAATATTGCTGATTATTCAAAGCCAAGCCTTGCAGATTCCTGAAAGGGATGTGCAAAAGGAGAAGAAATTTGGTAGCTTTCAGCGATGTGACGAGAGTTTGAATTACTCATATTTGACTGCATAATTTAATGTAGGAAACTCGACACGATGGTGCCGATCGATTCCCTGCCCATTAGGAAAGCCCAAAAGTTTACTAACCGGAAAAAGTAGGTTAAACTCGCAGAGTTTCGACCAGACGTTGGCAGAACTCCGTCTCGAAATTCGACATGATTCGCCCTCTTGTCAGATTAATCTACGCTGATGACTTATAGCTTCGATTCCAATTTTGCATTGTTAGGTGCCAATAAATCCAGTAATAAAGAAGCTTTTATTATGTTTTCAATGTCAAGAAATATTATCTTGTAGTTCTTGTAAGTTCTCAACTTGTAAGTTCTCAACATCACATTGTTGGAGATTAGGAATATTTTCTTTAACATGCGTATTATGTTTCAATAATTATACTTTTTTATTACAATAAAAACTTATACTTTATTGTATTATATATATTCTATTTTCAAAGACAAGGTGCAACATAAACGGAAAAAAGATCTGGAAAAATCAATATTCCTTTCTTACTTTTATATTAACTATAGTACGGGATCAGTGTTTTAAAAACCATTATCCTCTGCATAGTTTACCATTTTATAATTTTTTAATTTTAATTTTAATACATTCATTTTTTCCGTCAATGAATTTAAAAAAGATTCCTCATGGATTATAAAGAAATCCAAGATCGAAATACGTAACTATTCAAGATGAAGTAAGATATTTTAAAATTAATTTATTATTGAAGAGTACTCTGAATTGCCAAGAATATAGATTATTCCACTTAAATTGATTATAATCGGGTTTAATTTGTCTGGGGAATTTATTTTTCTCCATTATTTTAATCTTCTTCGAAATTCCACTTCGATAGCTGAATTCAGTGATGAGTAGTCAGCCATTTAGTTTGCATATAATGACCAACCTTTACTCTCAACCTAGGAGCCAGATAAATGTTCAGAACCATTCACCATAGTTTTCCAGAGAGAGGATCTTCGAGAATCATCTCGAGAGAAGAAGTTAAAGAATTGAGTCTCGTTAACGAAAATGGGAATTCGATTTGTCAGAAGTTGCGTACTTTCGCTGCTGAATGAAAGGGGTGGTTGAATAGTGTTCAGACCCCAGGGTTACATACAACTCTAGAAAAGTAGATGAGAAGAGATTATGATTCTCCCATTGACAGAAATCAGCCATATACTTTCAGTATCAAATTCTCACGAGACTTCACAAGAGCCCTTCAGAACTTATATGGATACTTATTACGAAACTATTCTTACTGTAAATGTACATGGATCGAAAATAAGTAAAGAAGCCTATTTAAAATATTGTTGAAAATATCCCGAATATTTTTTAGGACATGGAATAGAATTGGAATTTATTATATTAATTGAAATACTAAAGACTAAGCAAATAATAGAGTTCTAATCCATAAAAAATATTACTAGTTTAGTTTTTCACACCTAAATAAGAGGACGTGGGAAAAAACCATTTGAAATCTGTCACCTCAGACATTGAGCTTCCAAGTTGAACGAAGTCTGCTTTTTTACGAGCACCTGTGCGTTGAAAACTGACCTACTCTTCCGGTTTCCCGCTTGCTTGATCCAGTCTCGTATAAATGCAAACTCCAGGGAACGGTTTGAATCTAAAATCAGGATTCTCACGGGCACACGTCTTTGCTGACAGTGTTTCAAACTGAGAAGAAATCTGCACTGACTTCATTGCCATCAAAATGTTCTCTACGAATCACATGATCAATCTTCTCTTCCAGTAAATTTCTTTAAAGATAATTGCAATCTGTGCACACTTCAAATACAATTAGATTTACTCCTCTTCACTCAATAATCATAAAGACACTAAATTACATGTCGACCTGGCAAAGGACTTCTTGTTTCGCCTAAGGGTATGCATTACTTTCCATATTCATTAGCTACCTCATACAATGTTCGTAGAACTTGCTCGTACAACCTCGTCCTCAATTGGAATGACCTTGTTCTCAAACGTTTCGCAACCGTGTAATAACAGCGTTTAACCCAAGCTCTTATACGTATTCCTGAAATTCGATCTAGTCGAAAATTGATTCAGCTACTTGTTAGAAAAATTATATACAAGACATCATTTAATTTTTCTCCATGAAATATGAAATTTTCACAAAATTATTTAACATTTTAAATATTAACCAGTGACTAATCTAAGGAAACGCAATTTAAAATAATTTCTAATACTTTAGGAGTAGAATTAAGAAGAGATTCTACAATTTAAAAAATTTTTAGTAGTGTAAGACAGGAAAATATTTAAAGTAAATATATACCAGAATTGACTCCTTGAGCGATGTAATTTATTAACTCGAAACGAAAGATATGGCTGAAGGAGTAAAGACCTGTAAAGGGAAAACGAAACTAGAAATTTTTTAAAACTTTTAACCTGCTGCATAAACTTCCGCATTACGACGATGGTCATAGACGGAAGTAAAGCAGCCTCTGAGCCGCGGTTCCAGATAATCGCCTTAAATCCCTTAATCCTGAAAACAGAGCAGCTGAACTGGTCCCTAGGATCTCAAGTAATTATGACTAATGCAGCTTTCGGAAAGTTCAACGAAACCCAGATGTTAGCGATAGAAAATTACCGATTCATTAAGTTGCTTTAACAAGAGCAGCTTTTTAAACAGAGCTCAAGCCATAACAAATTTTCCTAAGAATTTTTCATGTTCCTCATTTTGATAAAAGTGTCTGGTTAAAATAAAGAGAAGTGTTTCCATTAGAATTAAATTGATTAGGTAATCCAACAAGATTCTTAAATTATTTAGGTATTAACTTTAGCTCAGATTTTTGCTTGTACAATAATGCAATTATTTTTCTAGAAGTGCAGAGAATGATGTAATGGATTAGAAACACAGACAAAACTACTTAATTATTTAAAAACTTAATTTAACCTAAGAAATAATAATGATATTTTATACAGTTAATGAGTAAGGTTCACTATTTTTTTCCTTCCATATCTCAGGATAAAAGTGAAAGAATTTAATTTTTTCAATTAAATTTAATTACACATAATTATGAAACTCGTTGAAAAATGAATTGAAAATTTAATAAAATGAGAAAGCTCCTTTAATATTTCTCAAGAAGGTATCATTTCTATCAGAACAAGAAATTGTAGGTATATTTGGAATCTGAAAGTACTTTGTATTTGTAGCATTTCTAAAAAATATAAAAGAACTTCAATTTCAAATACTATTTCTTTTCTACATTCTTTCAATGAAGCATATACCCTTAGCATGTGAAACTACCGACAGTTCGTTACCCTTCTGAAAAATGATGTGCTTTCTGAGTGAAAAAAATTATAGAAATAGGTCTGACTGAGGTCTGAAAAGTTAAAAAAGGCCTTAACTCCTTCAAATCCTGTCTTTAGGCAATCGTAAACTTTTTCCTCGTGTGGCTTTGTAATATCGACTGAACCAAGAGGAAGAATGCCGGCAACTTGGCCTGCAAATTGAATTTTCTGGAAACACGCGACGTTGCGGCATGGCGTATTCAAGTTGGCCAGGGAAACGCAAAAATCGGAGAGAAAAACTAGAATAGAAAAAGCAAAACTAGAAAAGTAAGAGGGAGCAAAACCTGGAGAGGCATCGGGAGTTACGACTTTCGTTATGCAGTCGCAAGTAAATCCTGGAAGAGATTCTTTCGGAGTTATGAAGATGTATTTTTATCAGCCAACCCCCTTGGCCTCCCACGCCACAATACTATTGAAGCAGGGCCTGGTTGAAATTGCATTATGTAATATTCAGGGTACCCGCTGGGATTGCGTTTCCGCAAGCGGTAACAGTACAGAACGCATATGCACCTCGTCGCTGAATTCATCCAAGCCCAGTTTCTGGCCCAGCGATCGCGGTGTGCGATAATCGCATGGTATTTCCAGTTCCCACGCACTTCCCATATTTGATTATGGAGGTCGACTGGGTTTGGCAAAACTAGATTACTCTTCATGGCCGTACGAACAAGATACATATCATGCGAGTGCGGTTATTTATATTCCCAAACAATCATCTCTCTTATTAACAACAGATATTTAAAACAGAATATCATTTTAATTATACAGAAATAGAGTTCAGACCCTCAGACTTCATCCATTTTGTACCTTGTATCACAAGAAAAACTTCATTCCAACTTGACATAGTAAATATTTTTACATTTTGAACCAAGTTTTTCGTTTAAACTAAGTGAAAAATTTGTTCACATTTCTTAATAAATTGTTGATTTAAATTAAGGTCAAAAACATTTTAAAAACATTCAAAAAATATAAAACCAATGACATAAATTGCTAGTTTCAAATTATAAAATGTATTTTCGAATCCAATTCTACATTTTATCATATGATGAACGTGATCGTTTACTAAGCATCCAATCATATTCCATTTCAATAGAAAACCACATTATTAGTAATATTTCACGTCATGGCATGTCATTTACTATATCCAAAATTCCCTTTAATCGTTTTTAAGTTAACGCTTTACAACCGGAAATCAAATTACAAGATCTCCTATGGCCATAATTTTCCAGACAAGTTATAACTTTGTCGTATAGTAGTAATGAAAATTAGCGTGCAGCATGTATCTCTGCACTAAAATTTAACAAGCAATTTGACTGTTTAAAATACGATAATTACTATTAGACAATTGAAACGAATGTAAAACAGATAAATCATGTAATTTAATTAGTGATTTATATACCTTGAGTAAATTGTTTGGTTCGGACAACAAAATAAATTTGTTGGTATTTGTGCAACCAAATTTTTTTTGGTTCAAACAAAATTTTTTTTTGCATAGCAAAACGTTTCTTTAAACCAACCAAATGTTTTATTGAACCAAACAAAAATTTTTGTCGCCAACAGAACAATATTTTTTCACGTTTTTTTCCTCAGTGTAGATGTATTTATTTAAAATATGTGCTAAATTGGATTTTATCGTTTTAATTTTCACGGAAAAAATGGATTCTAGAATTAACATCTGGGATGTTTAACATATAGGTATAGTCTTAGTCATCCACTCATAGAGAATTACTAGATGTTCAATTCACCACCTAATATTTTTCACCTCCATGCTTAAAAACGAATTTTTGATTCTAGCACTGATGGACAGATTTTCCATTTTTTAACCAATTTTAAAACGCCTACTTGAAACCTATATAATTAAAAATATCATGGTTTAAAATTTTTTGAGATTAAAATTTTAAAGGCTTGATTTCAGAAATGTCAAGACTTTGTTACTTTTTATTGAAGCGAAGAGATTTCCAACTTTCATGCACCATCCATGACATGTTTAAAAATTTAAATAGGTTCGATTTGAAAGAATTTCTCATTCTCCTTTTTAAAACATAGAAACATTGTAATCTTTCCAATTAAATAATATTCAATATTAAAAATATCGATGTATTGAAAATTTCTGAAATTGAAATTTTTGTGATTCTTAACATAAAATAATGTTTTAAATTAAACATGTTCGTGAATTGAACAAGTGAATTCCCATATTTAGTATTTTAAAAAAATACTTAAATATCGTAGAGTGGGGTTATTAAGTACTCTCTAAATCTGAATCAGTGAGAAGTGTGTCACTAAATCAACTCAGTAAGGATTTTCACTGAAATTAGTGAGATTTCACTGAATATATCAGTGAAATCTCACTGATTGACAGTGAAAATCCTTACTGATTTGATTTAGCGTCACACTTCTCACTGATTCAGATTTAGAGAGTACAATTTTTACATATTTTTCGAGGTTTTTAAAACTTTACGCACAAGAAAATTTTTTTCCAGCTTTTTCATTTTACAGAAAATTAGAGGCCTCAATTCAGAAGAGAAATAAATAATTTTACATTTTTAAATCATTTTCTACTTACTAATAATAATTGTTGAAAAGTTGTACCTTTTTGTACCGCTGATCTTCTAAATA
>JBAGKK010489472.1:0-15974 GCA_037177015.1 Euceroptres primus
TAACATTTTAGGTGCGATTACCATTAGGGGTGGTTTTTTGGGATCTTGCCGAACATTCTCACCTGGTCTATATTTTGAGGGATAAAAAAAGAATATTTTTGGCGTTTTTATATTTTCAAATATCGACAATCAAAATTGTCTTTTTTAACATTTTAGGTGCGATTACCATTAGGGGTGGGTTTTTGGGGTCTTGCCGAACATTCTCACCTGGTCTATATTTTGGGGGATGAAAAAAGAATATTTTTGGCGTTTTTATATTTTCAAATATCGACAATCAAAATGGTCTTTTGTAACACTTTAGGTGCGGTTACCATTAGGGGTGGTTTTTTGGGGTCTTGCCGAACATTCTCACCTAGTCTATATTTTGGGGGATAAAAAAAGAATATTTTTGGCGTTTTTATATTTTCAAATATCGACAATCAAACTTGTATTTGGCAGTTCTGAATAATGGGTAAATTTAAAGGGTAGTAGACCCCATAAAAATGTAAAATTCCAAAAACTCGTCTGACAGAATATCATTTTTTGTCCTCCTAAATGATTAAGGCCAAAAAAAATTCGGAAAAAAATTCTTTAATTTCGTTCATATGAACGTTCGTAACTTCAAGTACCTTAACCATTGCATTTTATAACTTTTGTTTCCCTAACTGTATGATTAGTCTGAGTTGTTTCTTAAATAAGCAAACAAATAAAGGGTGACGTGCACTTCAAGGATTCTCAGTACTATAATGGGTGCACAACACGAGATAATATATGGTAATTGCGTCATTATTTGTGGAAACAGGAATTGAAGAGGCGTGAAAGAGAGAAGTAAGGTGGTGAAATTAAATTAACCTTAGTCTCCAAAACGCCATCGAACTGATAGCCTTTTTTAAAAAAAAAAAAAACTCTGAACATTTAAATGGTTCCATTTTTGAACTTTCCTATTTGGATGACTTTGTTTTCCAAGCACTCACATATAAATTCAATTTCAGTGAACTAAAGAGCCTTTAAACCTTGAAGTTTTAAAAGCTGTACGCTATTAACCTCAAATGCCTTTACACTAAAATTCATTTAAGGTTTGAATAATTTCAATTCGAAAGCAATCACTATTTCAGCCCAATGAAAGTTAAAATCGTTTAAAATTGAACGATTTCAATCTACATTTCAACTTAAGTGGGTAATCTGAACAATTTTATATTCAAAATCTCGTCTACATGTAACATGTTAGTATATTGGTTATTTTCCAAATTCTTGTTCAGTATTTGTATTTTAACATATATGTGAAAGAAGTATGTGTTAGTAAAAAAATTCGATTAAAAGTGCTAAGTTGAATTGATATTTTTCTTAAATGTAACTTGCTGTTACATTTGCTGTTACAATGCTTAGATAGAACAAAGCTTGATATTTTTCTTAAATGTAATTTGCTGTACTGTGATGTAAAATACCACAAATGTGACTTGTTACATTGTTGCAACTTTAAATTGAATTCGCTATTTTTGCTAAATGTAACTTTCAGCACATGTGACCCACTGCATTGTTGCCACACTGTTAGAAAAATCCAAGTGAAATTTAATATATACTGTGAGAAAAGTCATTTGCACATACCGTCAATTAAATTTAATATACGAATCTGTATTAAATTTAATACACATGTACCGTAGAGTGAGGCTATTAGGTACAACTTTTACGTATTTTTTGAGGGCTTTTTTTAACTTTATGCTCAAGAAAAAATTTTTTCAGCTTTTTTATTTTTACAGACAGCTAGAGGACTCAATTCTGGAGAGAAATCAATCATTTTTGGATTTTTAAATCATTTTCTACCGCCGATCTTCTAAATAGATACAACTATTGTTCTTTTTAATGTTTCAAATTATTAAAACAATTTTTTATTATTTAATTTCTTTTTAGAATTATTACTTAAATATTCGAAAATACGTTCTGATGATAAAGTATGAAGAAAAACACGGGCAACCGTGTTTATTATTTTTAAATTATTGAACTGAGACAAGGTTTGGAGGTACACTCATCACTGGATCGACAGCACGGCTCGGGGGTAGAGTGCTCTCGATCCAATTCAGGAACGCGTACATAGTCTCTGAACGTACAAAAGTAAATGCGCAGAGAGTCGTGATGTAAACAACGTCTGGCGGCCCTGACTGCCCAAGCGATATAGGCCGGTCAAGGGACGCTCGGGGGGGGGGGGGGCAGAATCAGTGAAGCGTGAACGGTGCCATCGAGCTGTGTGCCGTCAATCCGTTAGTCAGTGTAAGTGTTTTTCTTGAATTTTACCAGTCATAAATGTGAAGCAGGTCACAGTTAAGGGGCCGTCCATATACCACGTGGACATTTTTACTATAGTGTGATACACGCGTATCTCCCTCTACACCAAGCAACTGAGGAAGACACACACTATAGCAAAAATGTCCACGTGGTATATAGACGGGCCCTAAAACAGAAATCGTAATTTCCGCTGATATTTTGACGTGAATTTAAGGTTTGGTTAAAATAAGAACGTTAGAAAAGGGACTTATGTGCTTATACATGGAGCAGATGAATTTAAGGAAAAATATTCCATAAAGTGTGATCAAAGTAAAATGTTTTACTGTGAATAAGATGTTCCGCCTACGGTAGGCTCTAACGGAAAGTAGCCCCAGATTTTTTTTGTTTTGAAAAACCATATTTATTTATTAAATTTTTGTTATATACATAAGTTTTGAACATTAATATTCAAATAGAATTCTGCTCCCGTTAACCTTAAACTTATCAGAATATTTTTGAATTATTATGTCTATCGACTATCTATCGTCTATCGGTATATTAATTTATAAATCTATATTTATTTTTGAATTTTTAAAAGTTTTTGGGTAAAAGGTCAGTGTAAAAAAACCTCAAGTAGCCCCAGATTCGGAGGTCACAGATCTTTATAATCGCGCCGAGAGCGCTACAAGAGCAAAATTGCGGACAATTTTGCAACTACGATGTCACGCGATACAAGTATTAATTGCAGATTTTGACTGAAGAGGCGCTCTCGACACTAACTCTAACCCTGTTGACTCTGTTATTGAAAATTCAAGAAGGTATTTCTAGTAGTGTATCTTCCAGACTTCCAATATCAATCGGCATCTATAGACGTGATAATGAAAAATTGTCGATTCATTTTTCAGTGCCAGGGAGTCTCTTTCGATCCTCGCGAGGTATCCGGAAAGCAGGAGAGGGAGGAGTCGCAAGGAGAAGGGTGAACCACTGACCGAGAGGGAAAGAGCGACGGCATACTGTAGACTCTGTAGAGTAGAGGGTCGAGGGTGGCTCGACCGGGGGGATCGGGCGAAGGGGGTTAAGTCTGAGGGGGGTTATCGAACGAGCCGACTACGCCGCGGCTTGGAATGCCCACTAGGTTGCATGACAAAGTTGAATCCACGTTTTGCAACTGTGTGGTCCATGTAGAAATGTACATGTTCAAACGTGTGTGGGTGTGTGTGCGCGCAGGCGCCTGGTATAAATCTACACCCTTCTGTGGATTTGTGTGAGTGTGTGTATGTGTACGTAAGCGCATTAAACCTAACGTCGCGTGTAACGTCGCAAGCAACCACCACCGATAGGCAAGAGAACCCCTCGACGGTTCGTCAGTGCTTTTCGCTCACGATGTAGGTACGTATTGATTTCAGGGCATAAATAGACCGCAGTCTCTATTATTCAAGATGCGCTCTCCAGTTCTTCGATGAGAGGTAGATAGGCAGTTCCTATTATGGTAATAAGAAATAATTACATGTCATGTCGCGGCAATAAGGAATTGAGGGACGCCCTAGGGAACCTTACATTTCTTAGGAAATATTTTATTTTTTTTTATTTTTGAAAGAAAGTTGTAACTAAACGTGTAGGAATTATTGATTTTTTATTTGATTCGGAATAGAAAGGTTTACGCTAGGAAAATATGTTGTAGAACTGTGTATCCAATATTTCGTACATGAAGAATATCTTTTATTATTTGTAGTGAAATCAACGTTATTGCTATTTGTTTAATTGAAAAAACTTCATTATTTATGTTTTTTCAATTTATCAATTGCTCGGACATTAAGGAGTAACATCACTATAGCAGGCTGAAAATTAGGTGCTTCTTTCGAGATTTTTTAAAGCAAGAGAACAAAATTTTTATGAAATGTGACTAAAGGCTTTTATTGTTCATATCTTAAAGTCTACCCTGTTAGAAGTGTTCGTAAATTTCCGGAACTTTTAGGTTACGAAAAAAACATAAATTTTTATTATATTTTTAGTACTTTTCAGAAACAGTATCTGAAAATTACTAAATCGTAACTGAAATTTACCAAACTGTAACTGAATTTTCACGAATTTGACTTAAATTTCAGTTACAGTAACTGAATTTTCCTAAATTTATCTTAAATTTACCAAATTGTTACTGAAATTTACGGAACTGTAACTAAATTTTCAGTTACATGTAACTGCATAAAACTTCAGTTACCTGAACGTAAAATTTTTTCTGTTACAGTTACGGAATTTTAAGTTACAAGTTTCAGATTTTTCAGTTACAAGTTTTAGAATTTTCAGTTATAAGTATCGTAGAATTACCAAAATGTAACTGAATTTTCAGTTACTTATTACTGAATTTTTCTAAATTTTTCTTAAATTTACCAAATTGTAACTGAAATTCACCAAACTGTAACTGAAATTTCAGGAACGGCAACTGCAGAAAGCTTCAATCTCATGTCTCTGGAAATTGCCATGGAAATTTCTAAAATTACAACAATATTCTTTTATATATAAAAAAATATTGTTGTATTTTTTTCCAAAATGGCCGCTATATATGATGATGGCTGAAGAGCCTCTGAACTTGAGGTTCTCCGCGGCTGGCAGTACAACTGCAGTAATTCTTGCTCTAAAAAAAAAGCTTTTTTTTGTTTATAATGAATAAATCTAAAGAAATACGTATCGGTTTAAAAAAATTGAATAATGATAAATTTGTGTAAGTTTGAAGTCGAATTTCATATTAACAAAAAAAATGGTCAAAAACTGGCCATAAGTCAGACAATGTGTACGATATCAAAAAGCCCGTATGTATTTCTCTAGATATTTTAACGACAAAGAAGTGTGTAAAATTTCAAGTCGGTTGGATGAAAATTGTTTAACTTATGTCGCCAGCCGCGGTCTTCAGCCATCATCATATATAGTCGCCATTTTGAAAAAAAAATTACAACAATATTTTTTTATAGACTTTCAGATATGTACAATAAAAGCCTTCAGTCACATTTCATAAAAATATTGTTTTCTTGCTTAAAAAAACTCGAAAGAAGCACCTAATTTTCAGCCTGCTACGGTGGTGCTACCCCTTAAAGAAGTTTAACCACATCATCGTTGAACATTATATATAAACTATTTATAAATATTGTCAACTTTTATCATCTATTATTATTTATTTTGTTATATATTTTTTCTACCTTCTTTGTATGTTTTTTACAGATCTAATGAATGTTTTTTTTGACTGATGAGGGTCCACCCAGGCGGAAAATTTATGGATAATCTATCGATAATGATTATCGATAGTCACTAAAAAATTATGCATAATTTTGGAAAACTGAAGTTATCAAAATATTTGAAACAATTGATGACTACATCTAGTTGTCATTTGTTTCAAATATTTTGATAACTTCAGTTTTTCAAAATTATGCATAATTTTTTACATAGTGACTATCGATAATCCATTATCGATAGATTATCCATAAATTTTCCGCCTGGGCAAATAGTGATCGAAACGTTTCAAAAAGAATTATCGCATATTTTCTTTTGACTTTCATTTCCATGACTGGTGCTTCACTACTTAATATAAAAAAAAGGGCGAGACTAAACATACAACATGTAAACTATTTATTTATAAATTCATAATTAAACTAATATATGTGAATATATCATTTGGAATATACATTTTGAGGGTATTTTTTTTTACTATAATCTTCAGATTATATCAGAGTCGAGTCATTTTACATGTGGAAAGTCACATTTTTGACTAGCTAAATTTGTGGTAAGTCACGTTTGTAACATCTCACGTTTGTGGGAAAACTCACATTTACGTAAATTATTTAGTTCACTCTAAAATGGCAAAAATACGGCATGTCACATTTTGGCAAGATACTTTCGCCGATAGTCACATTGTAGCACCTTACTTTTGGTAAAGACTGCAAGTTATGTCAAAGTGGTAAAAATTCGGGAAGTCGCATTTAAGAAAATCTTCATGTTTTTGTAAATGTAAATTGCTACACATGTGAGCTATCTCATTTTAATATGTGACTTGCCACAAATGTGGCATGCCGCATTTTCGTCACTTTTCAGTGAACTTAGTATTTTTTAAATGTGTCAAACCGCATTTTTTCCGTTTTAGAATGCACTTAATAATTTTCATAAATGTGAGTTACCACAAAGAAAATGTGATTTGCTACACTGTGAGTTGCCGCAAATTTGACTTGCCGAATGTGACATGATTCTGCACCATTATTCCAAAAAATGATTATTTATTAAAAATAATTTTGTGTTAATAAAATTAATAAAAGCAGAATTTCAACCCTCAGCATAATATTTCGTTTCCGAGTTCCAGACATGTTAGATTTCTGTCTTCCACGTGATATAACTATTTACTTTCGTATATCAAAAATCTAAAAATATGGAAGACAATGTATAATTTATGTAGCGTTACACGACAATGATACATGCATTATGACTTTGATGCACGACTTTGATAACGTGCCATGCCGTCTTTCTGCCGATCCATTAATGAACACTCAATTGCTCTACTAACTGCTAACAGCTGGTGCCTGCTATAACGACAACTGACGCAATCGCCGTCGGGAAGAAAATATTTAAAAGATATGCCAAATGAAATATTGCAGTGAGATAAAAATTGAATATGAATTTTACCAATTGACACTTTAAACCTTTAACAATCATTAAAACATCAGCCTTTTCATGTTGAATTTAAAAAAAAAAACGAAAATTGTAACAATGAACAATGAGATGTGAGAAAGTTACGCAATCGAGCATCATGGGGTCGATTACGAACGAGCACGTGAAAATATAATAAAAGATTGGAAACTCGTTCATGCCGAGTTACTTTTGATGGGTTTCATTTACCAAGGGGATGTTTTTTTTTATTACCTCAGTACAAGGCTAGTGAGGGGATAAGGGGTTATTCTAGACATTTAGAAGAAGGGGGAAGAGGCATTGACGTTACGACAGACGTGTTTTCATGCAAAAAGATGGCACGCAAAAAGCTACTCTGCGTTCTCGTATGCTCTTAAGTCTGCCAAAATAGAAAGCAGGCTTTTGCGGCAGGTCAGAAAGAGAGAAGTGCTTTTAAGTTGCGTTTTATGCACGACTGACGACTGCGCGTCCGACGAGTCACACGCAACGATGATACTCTCCGAGATACGACTTTCTGTCACGCGAAAAAAAAGTAAATAAAAATTTATATTCGATATGCAAATTAATGCGGTGTCTTGTAGTCCAAAATTCGAGATTTAGATATAAAAATAAACATCAAAATATTCTCAAATTTTTTCGATGATTTTAAGTGAGCTACTAGGTAGGTGATAATCTAACAATATGGCAAAAAAGTGACAAGTCACATTCGCCGAAAGTAACACTGCGGCATCTGCAACATCAAAAAATTTATCAAGTTCATGTTCTCGTCATTAATTTGAACATAGACCACCCAGCTTGATGTTTTTCTTAAAATATGACTCGTCGCAATGTGATATGATCCGGACCCCTAAGAAGGTACATAATATATAACAGTCAAGTGCCCTTTACTTTAAAGTTTTATTCGCGAAATTATAAACAAAAAGCAAAATTATTTCACAGATAAAAATTAATTTCGTGAACTCGACTCATAAAATTGTTTAATAATATTTTCTACTCGAAACGATTCAAATGCTTATAACGTGAAACTGAATATGTATGCACATTTACAACATTTTTTATTAAAATAATTACGATAACATAAGCAAAAATCGCAAAAATACTTTATTATACTGGTAATTTTCTGCAGTGCATTGAAATAAAATGAATATTACATTTTCTGAATACAAACATGAAATTGTAATATGACCATAATTGTCAACAGCGTTTACAAAATTAAAACTTCTTATTAGGCGCACTTGATAATTTATCGTAAGTATTATTGTACACTAGTCTTATTTTCCATGGAATTATTTTAGCATTAATAAAATGTTACTTCGTTTTAATTGAACTGAAAGGGAAATGAGAAGAATATGGAAAGACATAAACTGGTGTTGTTTTTGTGGAAGAAAAAAACAAATTTTGAATCGAGTACTATACTGCTGGAATTACTTATCCGGTGACTCGATATGCTGGGACAGTCACACGTATTACCAGGATCGGTGACTTCTCACGTTACGTGCATTATGTGTACATATGTATACATACAGACGTTCTTTTATGGGCCCCATCTCCCTCTTCTGGCTCTGAATCCTCTTCGCAAATAGCGAGCACTGTCTCTCCCATTTGCACAGAAAGCCATTTCGTTTCGTTTCATTTCGACCATGCTGTAGCAAAACAGCCAAAGTATTCAGAACGCGCTTCTCACATCGTGTGCATCGCATGCACATTGCAATCTTGCTTTACCTGTTTCACGACTATATCGATGAAACCTTCATTTTAATGTATAGTAATGGACTTTACTCGGTGATACGGTACAAATTTATAGCAGACGAGCACGGAAAGAAATTAATGCTATCCTCGGGATAGGAAAGAAAAAAATATTATTGAGATTGAGATTCCATTACTAGTGAAGCATTCGGGAAAGATAAGCGACAATCAAGCGAGAAAAACAAAAGTTCATGATTAAAGTTCATGATTTGACATTTTATATGAACAGAAATATTGATTTCGAGATCAAAACTTGAGAGGTTCAAGATTGAATGGACCAAATCTGTATTAATTATATTTTTTTAACTACTCCTACCGATTACAAACGTGACATTATTACTGAATTGAATTGCAAACAGCATTTTTCTTCAACTGTATTTATAGAAACATGTGTTTATTCTCTCAGGGGTTTTCACCATGGTGCAATTAGGAACGCCGGGTAAAGCGTAATTAAGACCGTGCCAATTATGTGAACACGTGCACGTCGAGGTTTGGCGCGTAATCTCACCTCTCACCAATTCTCGTCTTTTTTCTGACCCTTTTCTCCAGCAGAACCCAGGTAGAAAAATTATGCATAATCTACACTCAGAGAAAAAGTTGTCTTGAAACAAAAGTATCACCCTCTTGCGTGTTTTGTCTTGAATCATGTGAATTTGAATTTGCTTCAAGATTAGGTGAATTTTCTCGCAAGAGGACTGTGTTTGCTTATGTTTGCTGCAAAAGGATTCCTTTTGAGACAAATGAACATCCTGTTAACCTTAAATTTAGGAGAAAATTTCATCTGTTTCAAGAAACATCCTTTTGTTTCAAGAAACATCCTTTTGTCGCAAGAGGACATTTCTCTGAGTACACTCATCGCTGGATTTCGGACCGCCTTCATGGTCGTTCACGCTTCACTGATTCTGTCTCCCCCCCTGAGAGTCTCTTGACGGGCGACACTGAAGGCCATCGCTCGAACAGTCAGGGCCGCCAGAAGTTATTTACATCGCGACTCTCTGCGCATTTACGTACGTTCAGAGACTACATTTGCGGTCCTGAATGTTGACATAAGACTGCTCGCTCGTCACTTTAAATCCGGTTCAAACTGGATTTTAATAGCATTGAATTTAAGGCCGTCTACCCCCGAACCCGGCCCGAAATCCAGTGATGAGTGTGTATGCATAATGAACTACGAGTAGTCACTATGCTAAAAATTATGCATACATATTCAATAAATCTGAAAGTATCAAAATGTTGGAAACAGTTGAAAACTAGTTGTCATTTTTTTACAACATTTTATGCAAAATTTGTGCATAATTTTTTGCATAGTGACTAGCCATAGTTCATTCTGCATAGATTATGTATAATTTTTCTATCTGGGAAGCATGTTCAAGTATACTTGCACGAGCTTTTTTGCTCCTTTGTGCGCACCAGACCTGACGACGACGTAATACCGACGCATAGACACATTAGGCAGGTACGTATAACTTGAATCAAGAACCAACACCTCTCGTCTCTTTAGAATTTTTGTTTACTTTTCAGTTATTCAAAATTTAAAATCCTGACTTGGGATCACAGCGGTTGAATAGTTTAATTTCGGGGGAAACAGAAGAATATATTTTCGAAAAAAGGAGATTTTTTTAAAAACAAGGAAATTTTTTTCCATTAAAAATAACAGGGGAGTGAATAAATATTAATAAATGCAATGTCTGTAGAAGCAGAAAAAAAAACTAAAATTAATTTCAATGCATTTTGAAAGAGGCAGCAATACATTTCCTAGAAAAAACTATTTTGAATCAAAATTATTTGTCTAATAATGTATATGTATATAATATGTATATGTCTAATAATATATGTTTGGCATTTTGTGTTTTTTTATTTAACCTTACTAAACATTCGTAATTTTTATCAAATCTTAATGAACAATAGTTCATTTTGTTCATTAAAACATTCTCTACAATTCTGAATTTTATTAAAAATAATGTTATTAAAAATAATTTATTAAAAATAATTTATTAAAAATAATTTATTTAAAATAATTTTATTAAAAATAATTTATTAAAAATTTGTTGGTGCTTTCCATATAATTTGTTTATAATTTGTTAAATAACAAATTTCGTACAGTCTATAGTTTCTAAACAAATTATTTTTTATATAATTCAACGAAAATTGTAGAAAATATTCTTATGAACAGAATGAGCTATTACAATTGTTAATTCAAATTGGATGAAAATCACGAATGTTTAGTAAGATTAAAGAAAAAACATAAAATGCGAAATAACGATTATTAAACAAATAATTTTGACCCGAACTAATTTTCCTAAGAAATGTATTGCTGCTTCTTCCAAAATGCATCGAAATTAATTTTGGTTCTTTTTTTTCCTGTTTCTGTATACCGTTCTTTAGAAGAGTCGAGCATCCTTAACTAATAACTAACTATAAGATATTTTCTTCCTAACTGGAAAAAGAATTAAAAATAATTTTTTAATAATAGCTTTGAAAATTTTACGGTTGCAGCACAGAAATGAATTTATTGTTTAACGTTAAAAAAAGTAGTTGAAACGTATTTTAAATGTGAATAAATTTGATGAAATAATAACAGTAAATTAAACAGTAAATAAAAAGTAAATTAACAGTTTTTTAAATATCGATAAAAAATTTTTAAACTCAGTTAATCAAAACTTTATTTTTCAGGGTGTCCAGAGGAGACCTGCCATAAAATTTCCGTACATTCCCTGAATATATTTTCAAAATTCTCGTACATTTTTGACTTAAAACTTACTTCCGTGTTCAAATGATTCTCCTGACATTTACGTATGTTTCTAAAAAAGAAGCTTTTATTATGAACATAAAATCACAATTATTAATTAAACACAAAATTTAAACTTTTATTATCAGTCCTTTGCAGAAAAAACTGAAGAGTTAATTAGATTCAATTTTCGGGTTCCAATGGAGATGCAACAAAAAGGAACCTTCATAGATAGCATCACTTTCTACGTGATTTCCATATGTTCCATTAGAACTGAAACAAAAAGGAACTTCCAGTTTTTTCTGTGTTTAGTTTCAAATAAAATACACTCGAATCCCAGTTTAAGATATTCCTAGAATTTCGTTCGGTGGCAATCAGTTGTTGCGCGCGTCCGAGGGTCAAAAGGGAGGCACGGTCGTCGACTAGTAGTCAAGCAGAACCGCAACAACAGAGCGACCAGTATCAATTCACCCTTTGCATTTATTTTTAAAAACACGTTGAAAACTTTTGTCGCTATGCGACTTATTTTTCATTAATTTTTCATCGTCATTTAAGAATTTTCATCCTTTATGTTAAAACATTTACATGCGTACATAATTCAGTTACATAATTCATATTATTTCTATATAATTCATATTATTCCGAGTGAAAGTGGTTCGAATGGCCCTGACTGTTTGTGTTCAGAGACGCTCAAGGACTATCTCGATTTAAGATAAGCAATGCCCAAAACCCATCTTAAACCGGGATTCAAGTGTAAATAATTCCAATTTTTTGTGGACATAATCAGACATATAAAGGAAAAATAAAAAATTTCCGCTTCAAAGAAAAAAATCTCGTACATTTCCGTACAATTCCCACTTTTCACGCTTGTCCCGTACGCTGGACACATTGTTTTTTATTGATATAAAATAAATTAATGTTAGTTGACAGCAATCGCCATTTTTAAATGTAATAAATTTCTATTTATAATTCTTGAAAAAAAAAACTTGAAAAACTTCGAAAAAAAGGGGAAATATCTCAATTTAAGGGATTTTAGAGGATTTTGACAAAAAATAGGGGGGAAAAGGGGGATAGGGAACTGACTGTGACCTCTGTCACATTAATCATAAATATCTAAAATATCTTCTGCAAAATTGAAATTGCCATGTTGCAATATCTGGAATGCTGCGGAAGGCAGTTTTTATTGCAAATAAAAGCGAAATTGTATATGGAGTCACGTACGGAAGTGGAATATTCATAAATTGTGACTAATGTGTGAGAGAAAATTTGAAGGGCGGATGTGGACTAGACTGCAGTTAGACAGGCCAGAATGGAAATCAATATAGTCTCAACACTCCTCAGAGCCTCTTCTCTTACTCTCTCTGGTTCCAGGCTTTCGGCCCTTTTGTCTTTCCCTTTCTTCCTCTCGTGGTTTCATTGGTCCAGGGAATTTCAGACCTTATGCGGATTTCACGCTCGTCAGACAATGGACCGTTTCTCCCAGCTTCTTTCTCATCAGCGAGCCTCATCAACATTCATTGATATGATGGTGCTTCAAAACGAGTTCATATAACTCACATTAAAAACGAGTTAATGATTATCCATTATAATTGATTTTAACGAGTTTAAATAAAAAAGGCCGAACTATGCTACATTTGCAGCAAGTCACATTTAAGAAAAACACTCCAAAGTGGCAAACATGCGGCATGTCACCTTTGCGGCACCTTACAGATCAATACGTCACATCTAAGAAAAATATGAAGCTTTTCTTAAGTGTATCTTGCCGCATATGTGACTTTACACAAATGTGAGATGCTGTAAATGTGAAATGCCACATTCTTGTCACTTTGGAGTGCACTTAGTGATTTTATTAAATGTGACTTGCCGAATTGTGTGAGTTGCCGAAAATAGAAGATGTAGCAATGTGGTTTGTCAAAATGTGACTTGCTCCGAACCCAAATAAAACACTTTTATACCACTATAACCTCAAAATCTCAACTTTGAGATGATTTTTCGGCTCTCGTGGTATAAAATACTGTTCGATATTTGTGAGAAAGGTGACTTTTAGCGCACTTGACTTTTCTCACTCGCTTCGCTCGTGCGAAAAACGTCTCGTGCGCTAAATAATCACTCCTCACACACGTATCGAAATGTACTATTGTTGAACGAATTTTGTATCCTCAAAAGTCAAGAAACATGAAAGCCTAAAAAATTTTCACCCTCACTGTGAGCTGCACAAGGCGGATCATTTCACATCTACAAAGCAGGTATTACCTTGATTCATTCATCTTTTTCTTTTATAAAAAAAAGTTGAACGATCGAGAGAGAAAGGGATTGGGCCTGGTATAGATGAATGTAAAAAAAAAAATTGAGGGTATCCATCTTTCGTGTGCCTGGCTTCTAAAGAGAACCGTCCATTTATGGCAGTCAGCGATTTTTAGTCGGAGTCCGACCCGCGGATCCTTTTACGGCGGTCGTATTTCACCGCGCCCCGTATATGCCACAAGTGCAACAGACTTTATTGTGCCAGGATCTTTGTTCGTTCACACGGCCTTCGAGCGCCTTTTCAAGTATATACTTGAGAGAGAACGATGCTGCACCCATGCACTTTTCGCATCGCGAATATGTGTAACGCGTACGCTTGCGAAATTCACTGTAGCCGCTCTTGTTTGTGGATTGCGTGGGTTCGCGATTTCATTAAAGACATTAAAGTATCCATAAACGAAATTTTATTTCATGGCGATGAGAATTTCCTTTTGGAAAAGCAAAATAAGTGAAGTAATATGTACCAAATCTTGGGTGTAAATAACACTCATATTGAAACATTATGTGTACAAAATTTCTCCATTTAGGTCATCTATTCATAGTTAGAGAAGTATCTGCGATATCATTTTTCACAGGATAGACTCAAGTTCTAACGGATGAATGACTGACTGTTACACTACCGAAGTGTCGATTATCGCATCAGGCCACCTACCGCGCGTTATTAAAAATCAGACGTGTCTTTGATTGATGATAGCTTCGTGACAAGAAGAGATAGAAACTTTGTTACAAAAGCATTGGAAAGCTTATAAAATTTAGCATTTATTGATTCTTATTTGAGAATAATTTCCTTATTATTTCGGCTTCATTTCGTTACCAGTGCTAGGGAACTTACAACTCTAGCCAGCAAAAGATGTTGGCAATTTCGCATAGCATTGCAGGCCTGCGAACTGAGGTGGCAGACTCTACAATTTTGGATATTCAGTATCGATCTGCATGCACAGCCTCCTTGTGGTCGTTGTTCCAGACTGGCCGAGTATGAAGGGTGAATAAGGGCGAACTCAGCAAAGGGTTGAAGTACTCTTAGCACGCCACCCGCTGTGTTCAGAGTTACGGTGATCCAGATACGCGATTCGCGAAGCTCGCATGTATATTAAATTTATACTTGTATAAGATGTCGGATACATATATGTATTGGGCCATACTGCGTTCATACTCGTACAACGTATATTGACGACCACGACCAATGGACAAGTGGGTATACGAGGTAGTGGGTAGAGTGAGTACAGATCCAGGTCACAAAACAAGTGTCGCAACAGCGTGAGACATGTGAGCGCCTGTATGTGTATTTATGTGTACTGACTGGCCAGGTTGACCAATCCAAACAGCTGACCAACTAACGGGTGTTCAGAAATGTAAACACCAACAAAAAAACACATCTGCTAATTTAAACCATTTACAATTATATGCTCCTGGAAAGGAAATTGCTTTTACAATACAGAAAGCGGCTACCCTACCAATATAGTTCAGGCAGCATGTCGTAGAAAAGCATGATTTTGTTGAATAATTTCTAGACGCGATTTTTTTTAAAATAGCTTTTTGACGGGGTCCTGAATGACCTCTAAAAATTTTTTTAGAACAGATCGATTGCCAAAGGGGTTTTTTTAAAAAAGAAATTTCAAAATTCACGCTTGCGTGGACGGACCATTTCCACACTGATAAAAAAGAAATCTTGAGTCAACAAAAATTTCTTTACAGCAAAGAAATGATTCTACTGAATGGTACTTACTAAATATTTCTTTGCTGCAAAGAAATGCCTAGTTCGTTTTGCAAATCTTAATTAATTGAACTAAAACAATATTTCACCTGTTCAAAAAAATATTCCATCGGCTCAAAGAAATATTTCTTTGGTCAAAAAGCTTATTTTGAAAAAAAAAGTAATTTGCACTTTTGTTACATGACCGTCTTTTTCTAAATTTTCATTTACAAGTAGACAATTTTTATAAATTATAATTACATTACTATTATTATTATATATTTAACTGAAATAATTTATACCATTTAAAACCTTAATGAATCTGTAACAGAAAAATTCATTGAAAAATCCAATGCACGTCTACAGCCGGGATTCGAGCTTGGGTCCTCTGAGGTAAGAGATGAGTCGTTGATAATATTTCATTGGCTATGGGGTCTATTTCTTAAAATCTACTTTTCTATTTAATAGAATAGAATTAGTTTATTATTTAGTTTAAAGTTTATTTTAAACTAAATCTACTTAGTTTAAAGTTTATTTTACAACTAAGTAGATCTTAAGAAATAGACCCCATAGCCAATGAAATATTATCAACGATTTCAT
>JBAGKK010489482.1:0-15974 GCA_037177015.1 Euceroptres primus
ATTCATAGTTGAATTTTTTCAAAAAAATTAATTGAAAATCGATTAAGAATTGGGACCTACAGGTTATTTTAAACATCGTTTTTTCATTTCGCCCCACTGTGCGACATGACTCTTGATTTTTTTTCATCATTATCGGGACGATTTCTAGAACAAGCTTTTTATGGAAGCTTTCTTAGTTATCTGGGACTGTAATTATTTACAAAAGAATATGACGTATGTTGTTTATGGGATTCTGTGAATATTTCCATGGGACCGCTGCGCACGACGACATGACTCTTGATTTTTTTGCATCATTATCGGGACGATTTCTAGAACGAGCTTTTTATGGAAGCTTTCTGAGTTATTTCGGACTGTCATTATTCATAAAACAATGTGGCCTATGTTTTTTATAGTATTCTGTCAATATTTCTATGGGATCGCTGCGCACGACATGACTCTTGATTTTCTTTTCATCATTACCGGGACGATTTTTAGAGCGAGCTTTTCATGGAAGCTTTCTTAGTTATCTGGGACTGTTATTATTCATATTATAATGTGGCCTATGTTTTTTAAAGAAAGCGATAAAAGTTTTCGTGACGGTGTTCGATCTAACCTATCAGACATAACAATAAATAAGTGTATTTCTGTTAAGTTTATGAGTTTAGTCAGTCGAATTTGGTATATTTGTGCTCTATTCGAGTTGCTTAATCAAATTATTTGATCAAACCGAAGAATATTCGAAAAAAATGTACTCGTTCGTTTTTTGAATGAAACTTTAACCACATCAAAAAGTTCGATATTCGAGTTTCCAAAAATTCGGTTTTTGGGCCCAAAAAAATAGAAATTTTGGTCCAAATGAAAATCCCTTCGTTCACGAGCTCCGTATAGGAATGTACTAACAAAATCTTTTTTAGTTTTTTGAAGATGAACTTTTCCAGAGTTATCATGCTCACCGCAAGTGATGATAAAAAAAAGTGTTTTGGGACAACGGCCATATTTCCCCCAGTTGTCAAGATTTTCTTTATTAAAAAATGTATACAATTACCTCGAAACATGTAGTAATCGATACTCTGCAGTGTATTGTCTACAGATTATGGACTACAAGTTCAAAAAAGAATTCTCTGTTATTTTTGATACTTCTATTCAAATTTTATATTTTTACATAGAGTTAAACGAAATACACTTTCGTTATTAGGATCTAAAAAAATATACTAAAAGTTGACTGTTCGAGCATTTTGAGTTGTTCTGGATGAACACAGACCTGCAATCTCATATTTCACTGGAGTATTTCATTCGAGTTCGAAATTGATTGCTGGGTAAGTTGAAAGAAGATAGAAAGCTTGAGGGGTGGGGTAGGACTTCTGGGGGTGGATTTTCTGGGGGTGGAGGAAATTGAAGTTGGGGAGTCTGAAGGGCAATATGGACCAGTCAGAGGAAGCACAAAATACACGAGAAATACATTCCATGGAATGAGAGAAACAAGTGTATGTTTTGCGAACAAATATTTACATGAAACAGAAATAAAAAGAATAAAAATGTGTTTTCTGTTTGATTTGCGGCTACTTATATTCTCTTTAAAGCATTGAATTTCAAGAAATAGATAAAAGATGAAGGGGAGGTTTCAGGGGTGTTATTTTTGGCCTCGAAATTATTGTATTAGATTTCTGTGATAAAATGTGTAATGTGCAAACTGCATTCTAATCCTAGATTCCTATTACCGACAATTACCGTCATCTGGATGGTTCTTTTCTGTGCTGAAAGGGTTCATGTTAGAGCTAAAGTTAAAAATGTAGTGTGACTTAATTATAACATGAAACATCCTTATTATTGGTATTACCGACACACAGTGGGAAATAAGTACACTTTTTGGTTCAAATTAATATTTAGCCTACAATTATAAAAATTGTGTTCAGAAAAGAGAAATATGTCTGAAGGAAGCTGTTTATGTCCGAAATTTTTTTAAAACAAGCACATTTTACATTTGTTTATAAATTTTGTTTATCATAATTATAAAATTTATTAGTTAATTATGTCTAATGATGGAATAGTGAATTAAAAGTACTAAAATAGAAGAAAACGATTTTTTTGTTCGAAAAGTGTATATTGTCTGAATTATGCATTTTTTAATTAAATTTGTTTATAATAATCATAAAACTTATTGACCAATAATTTTAATTGATAAAATAATCTTGGTTTAGCCAATTAATATTATTAACATTGAAAAAACGAATTTTTAAGTCGAAAAATGACCGAATTAAGCATTTTTTTATGAAAAATTGTTTATAATATTAACAATAATTATTGGATTGCAAGGTTTCTCCATCCTAATATTATATTCGCACAAATTTCTTGCAATATAATAAATGAAAACGGCAAAATAGTAAAAATAAAAAAACCGCTTCTAACAAATTAATTATTTATAAATTTTTTTTGTTTAATGTAGCATGAAAAATTATCTTCAGTTAATGTCGGTCTATCAAATGTAGGCGATTGCAAAAATTGTCACACTATTTTAAATAAACTAGGCGCTCAAATTGGCAAAATTGTCATTTTTTGCGTTATAATTGTTTATTTTAAAAAATCCAAGTCGGTACAGGCTACATATTAGGAAAGGCTACATATGTAGGCTACATATTAATTTGAACCAAAAAGTGTACTTATTTCCCACTGTGCGACATTTGGAGTCCTTAGTCCTTTCTCTAAATGACCTTAGATAATTTAGTTATGTCAATAATATTGTGAAAGTTTTTGGATGTCGTTAAATGTAAGTAAGATAAATCTAAAATAAGAATTTAGCAAGCATATCTATTTTTTAAATTAATTTGTAATTAATTTCTGTATTTTTCAGAGTTTCTAATTATTGTAATTGGAGTTTGAAGTTCAGCAATGAGAAATGGGCGGCATTAGATAATCATCAGTCTTGAGTAAATTGCATGAAATTCCTTCAAGTTCAGAAGTTTTGGTACAATATTAAACTAACTTCGGCGGTTTACCTCGACACTCGAAAGTTCTCGCTTGATTCAACATTAATTCCATCTCTATCTGGGTGATTTGCTATAACTATTAATTATTTCTCTTTTCTTATAGAAAATTCTGAAAATTCATTTTTCGTAAACTCGAATAATTAATATTTTTGTAATAAACTAATTTAGGTAATAAGTTAATAATGATTATATCAATACTTTCAAGTCACTCTTAAGGAGTAAATTCTCATCAAAATTTTTATATATTTTTATATTCATTTTATTGCCATCTTTATAAAGGAGAAAAATTAAGTGGAGAGAAAATCGAGTACAGCTAGATTCCAATCCGAGAGTTAAATAAGATGACTGTACAGTGAGAAAAAAAAACAAAACTGCTTTACAGAATTATTTTGTAACCATCTCATTATTTTTTTTCCTCAGTGTAGCAGTGGCTAAGAACCGATAAATTGAATTTCCTAATGGTAAGAGCTTTAGTTCGTTACCACGAATATTGTGTTAAGCTGTTGGATCTGAAACAAGCGGACCGTGAATGGGCATCCCTGAAGCGATAAATTTTTCTCCCCAAGGATTTTGTCTTTCAATTTTCTATCAGATAAAATCTGAAAAAGACGATTGATTTTAAAACAAGTATTTTAGTAAACAGTTTACAGTTCACCACAAATTTGTTTGAATCCACAAAAAAATAAATGCGTTTTTTTAAAACAAAAATGATATTTAGAGGTTCCGCAAGCCGCATGAAATTTAACACGTATTTCCCACAAGAAAAAAAGACGTTTTGGTAAATTTAATTCAGAATCATCAATATTAGGTGAATTGAGTTGAAACTCAACATTTTTCTTCACAATTAACCATAGAATACGAATCAAAAATTAGTTTTTAAATTTCACTCCCTTAAGTCTGTTTTATAGGGTCCCAAAAAACCTCATAAGTGAAAAATTGAGTTTTGCGAGTTTTTGTCGCTAATTATAATTTTTTTGCGGTTTTTTTTAGTAAAAATTGTTTCTAATGCATAAAATATTATTTTCTACTAATAATTAGATGTTTAAATAAATTTTTTAAACAATTTATTATTGTTTATAGCAATTTTCTCCTAGAATAGGGTTAGAAAGTCGCGGTTTAAATAATGCTGGAAAGTTGCGGTTTTTTCTGAAATATTCAACTTTTAGTCCACTTTTCGCTTAGAGTCAGTTAATAATTAATGTAGTTTAACAAACATAATTGTTTAAACAAATTATTATTTATAATTATTTTCTCCTATAGGAATGCTAGATAGTTGCGGTTTTTTCTGAAATTTTTAACTTTTTGTCCACTTTTCAATTAGAGTGAGGTAATAATTAATGCAAGTAAACAAACATAATTATTTAAACAATTTATTATTGTTTATAACTATCTTCTCTTAGAGTAATGCTAGAGAGTTGCGCATTTTTCTGAAATCTTCAGTTTTGCTTTGACTTTTTAGTTATGAAAAAATATTACATGAAATAATAATAAATTGTTTAAACAATTACGTTTGTCAACTGGAAATTATTATTACCTCACTCTAATTGCCAAGTGGACAAAAAGTGGAAAGTTTTAGAAAAAATCGCAACTTTCTAGCATTATACTAAGAGAATATTGTTATAAATAATAATAAATTGTTTAAACAATTATGTTTATTAACATGCATTAATTATTGCCTTACTAAGTGAAACGTGAACAAAAAGTTAAAAGTATCAGAAAAAACCGTAACTATCTAGCATTAATATAGGAGAAGAGTAGTATTGTTATGAACAATAATAATTTGTTTAATCAATTATGTTTGCTAAATTGCATTAATTATTACCTCAATCTAGGTGAAAAGCGGACAAAAAGTTAAAAATTTCAGAAAAAACCGCAACTTTCTAGCATTATTAAAAAAAAATATTATATAATAAATTGTTTAAGCCATTATTTCTGTTAACTTTAATTGATTATTACCTCGATCTAACTGAAAAGTTGAAAACAAGTTGAAAAATTCGGAAAAAACCGCGACTTTCTAATTCTATTCTGGGAGAAAATTGCTATAAACAGTAATAAATTGTTTAAACAATTAAACATCTAATTATCAGTAGAAAGTAACATTTTATGCATTAGAAACAATTTGTAATACGAAAACCGCAAAAAAATCATAACTAGTGCCAAAAACTCGCAAAACCCAATTTTTCACTTACGGGGTTTTTTCGGGACTCTATAAAGCAGACTTATGTGGATGATATTTGAAAACTAATGATTGATTTGTATTCTATAGCTAATTTTGAAGAGAAATATTGAGTTTCAACTCAATTCACCTAATATTGACGATTCTGAAGAAAATTTACAAAAACTTATGGGAAATTTACAAACTTATGTAAATAAGTTTTTAAATGTAAATGTAAATAAAATTTACAAAAACTTATGGGAAAATTTACAAATTCTTATGGGAAATACAAGTTAAACTTCTCGGGGCTTGCGGAACCTCTAAATATCATTTTTCTTAAAAAAAGCGCATTTATTTTTTTGTGGATTCGAACAAATTTGGGGGCGATATGCATGAAAATTCGAAAAAAAATTTTCCAATGCATTTTTGGACCACCCTGAGTGAACACACTCAGGGTGGCCCATAGGAATAAAAAAACCATTTTTAAGGCCTTCTACAGTGGAGTTTGCAGATTCAGAAACAGACAGATTTTTATCAATTGCATAACAAACAAGCCTAATAACTGTAGAAACGTAAGTACCACAGAACTCTACTATACTGCCTTAAGTTCAAACGATTGAATATGTCGTGTAGCCACATGGTTACATAAGGTTACCATGGTGGCCATGTAACCACCATGGTACACGCTTTTAATTAGCTAATGTAATTTATCAAAAGGAATCGAAGGAGATATTGTATAGATGTGACTGAGAAAGGATTTAATTAGGATGAGCAACTCAATATTCATCCCTAGAAGTAAAGGCTTATCTGGATGGGTGAACCCTGCTATCTGAAAGAACCTTTTATCTGAATGACAAGGTGGGATTTGAATCGTTCGGTCTATCGACATAAGGATTGTTGAAGAGAGAGGAGGAGAGAAAATGAAGAGAAAGTCTAACTCACTGAGGATTGTCAACGGAGTACTGGTTAGGGTGGTCTAGACTCTAGCAGCTAACTAGCAGGTCTAGCTGAATGGCGCGTGCCATGTTTCTATCGATTCTTCCTTCCTTCCTTCCTTCCTTCCTGGTTGCTCAATGCTCACCCTTTCCCTCGTTCGCCCGGCTATTGCCTCTCCAACCACTGACTTGGCGACAACACGACATTACCCACAGTAAAACCACATATCCCACCTCTACTATCTATTATAGTAACTGTCTCGCATACGACATTTGACCCACCATCAAATTTAACCAACTTTTATGAGCTATTCTCACTACACTTAAAAGTTGTCATTTTATTTTAAGACTTTGATACAATAAAGTTTCCTTCTTTGATAATTTAAAATTTCTTTTGTGTGTTTTTTTTCATTTGAATAAAGTAAAGGAAGGATAAAATAGGAAGGAAGGAAGAAAGGGATGAAGGAAGAATTAGGGGAGAGTGAGTCGATCTGTGTAAAAAAGTTTTGACTTTATAATAATTAAACATTTTTCAGGAAAGAGAAAAGTATTACGTACCAAATTGAATATAAAATATTCCTTTAAATAATACCAATAACGTAACAAAGAGTGTTTCAGATATTTATCCGTAATTAATCTTTTCCTGAACCATTGCACTTTTATCCAAATGAGGGTTTGGGACCACGATCCGGATAATCGTGTTTTAAATCACTCGCAGTGTTAATTGATTGATATTTTAGCTGATCTCATCGAATAGCATTTCAGCGCTGTTACTTTTAAACGTTTTTGTCTTGATAAAAGTAATATTTTTAATTATATTGTGAAAAATACACCAGCTCTAATCCCTATCATATTTAGTTTCAGATGATGACAGCCACTGCTGCCAATTTCAAATGCTGAAAAAATTTATTAAAATAGCTAGTTCTTTTATGTTGGCAAAATGCGCGGGTCATTTGAGAAACTTTTGACTGTAATTTGTTTAATACACCTTATAAATATTATTAAATTATTAAATTTTGTGTTAAAAGTGTCTAATTATAAATTAAATATTAAATACTAATTAAATTTAGCATATCTTAAAAGATTCTGGTTAAAATAAACATTAAAATTATTTAATATTATTTTTTAGTTGGTAGCATTTGATAATTCTAAAATGCTGATAACCTAAAACAAAAAATTACTTTAGCTGAAAAATCTAACCTTTCACGAATTATTCAGATCGGGGAAAATGACACTACCAATAAAAACATATTAATTACGTTATTTTTGATAATTAAAGGACTGTTTCTGTGGAAAGTTTTAAAGCCAAGTGTTTTGTGAATACAAGGAACAAAAGAAATAGTTGTAAAAAAGTTATACGGAAATAAAAATTACGAAATTAGTAGAAGCAAAAAGTTACGTCTCCATGTCGAAAACACATTTTTCAATTTTTTAATTTAATAACAGCAAGTAAGTGGTAAACCGTATTACGACACAATCCCTTTTTGATAATTTTACTTATAAAAAATTACTCCAGTTCGATTAATTCAAATATATAGTCATTTTTATGTATTATTCAGGTAGGAAACCTATCTAGTTCGGGCCCCAATCCCCTGATATGAATAAGAAAGTAGAAGAAATGAAAATAATGATACAAGGAAAAATGACATTAACAAAAATTTCTAGGTGTCAATTAGGTTTTCCCATGAAATCAATTAGAGTTTTAACACAGTTAGAACCGAGGGATTAAAGCGCTGCAGCTTTAATTGATCCAATCGGAGTTCAAAATTATACTTTAGGATTTACTGTGAGTTAATTAAAGGTATAATTTTGTTGAATCAACAAAATATCATAAAATTCACAAAATTGAGTCAACTAAAAGCTATAGTTGATTCAAGCAACCGAGTTTTCTTGAAAACTGAACAAAAATTTGGCTGATTTAACCAAAAATTTTTGGAAATCAACCTAATTTTCCTGAAGGAGGGGCCATTAAAATTTGCAAGTGAAGCTGCGAGCACGATTTCGCACAGTGGTCCAGGAATGGATTTTTGCGGACAAATTCGTCCACAATTACATTTATTACCCGATTTAAACTTTTTTTATTTAGAAACACTCTGCAATAAATCCCCGAAAAATGTAAGCGAAGCATTTTTTAATTGAAAGAGAAACAAATTGCTGTTTTAATAAATAAACGAAGAAAATAGGAAATTCCAAAGTATTATTTTTTATTGAAGAACAAACAATGAAAATGTATTCCAAATCAGTAAAAATGCATGCATAAGTACTCACCGAATGTAAATAATTTGTTTAGATGACAAAAATATTGTTATAAAAAAATGTATAGACAAATACGTGCTTTTTACTACATTTTACTACATTTTTAATACATTTTTTATTTTCATTAAAATAAAGAGGGAACCAATAGGCAGTATTGTGTACTCAACAAAATTTGAAAAACTGAAAATTTATCATCTTTATAAACAAAACACGTAAAAGAATCGTCAAAGTTTGCATTTTTCGGTCCAAATGTTTTGTTTTTTCAATCACCCAGTACTATTAAGGACTAAGGAATACTAAATTGTTATAAATTTTACCTTTCAATTGTTTACTGTAGTTGTTATTAACAACGTAGTTAACAAATTATCAAAATATGCATTTTTCAATTCAAAAAATTTTTTTTCATCACACATTATTATAAATTTTAGGTTTTAATTATTGCGTCCTAGAGCTGCAGCTTTATTAAAACTAAATTGAAAGTAAAATCTGATATTTGCTCTGTACCTGAGAAGAACAGAATAAATAAAAACAACAGATATTTGTAAAAAACAAAAAATACATATAAAACAAAAAAATATGAAGTCATTCATTTGCCACGTCTAAGTTCGTTGACTCTAGGTTCGGCCGAGAGCGAACGAAATTAATAAAAACGATAATTTCTCACCATAAATTAAATTTTCATAACTAAAAATTATTCTAAAGTCGAGAAAAATAAGCTTCAGTCAAACAATGATTATTTTCAACACAAAATGCTGAGATATTATTTGTAAAACTATTGACAATCATTAAAAGTAATAATTAAAAAATAAACTTTCATTATCAGAAAATATCCTGAAGACATTAGCAGGGAATACTCGTTTAAAATTTTATTTGCGAAGAAAGCAAAACATTTCCATTATAGTTTATAACAATTAAAAATAATAATTTACAAGAAATTTCTATCGATAGCTAAGACTCGTGAGAACACCCTTTAGTGATACAGAGTGAGCGTTTGCCAGAAAATCATTGTTTTGTCACAAAAACTGCAAATATAAGGCTACTATTCATGTATTTTGTTAATAACAATTACAGGTATTAAGCAAAAGCGAAAGTTGATAACAATGTAAATTCCATAGTTCAAAATAATCATTGAAACAAAAATTATTTTTGGGTCGAAAAATGGAAATTTTGACGATTTGACTATGTAGAGAAAAGTTGCCTAAGACGGGCTACCACCTAAAATGGGCCACCCTTAATATTTTTTTATGAAAACATTATATTCATCACTTATGTATGAAGATACATGCTCAGCAGAATTCTAGTTATTTTGAAAGTGTTTGTTTTTGCATTGGAAGTAAATTAATGAAAACAGAAAGGAAAAATTAGTTTTGTACATTAGAGAACGAACTTTTATCTATTTTAGAAGTTGTTATTTAATAACTTCTAATGATTTGAAGGAGTAAGTTATTTTTTTTTATAGATATTTTTGTAAACTTGTTAATACTTGTTAATACACTGTTCTGCCATTTTAGGGACCTCCAATATTGAGGTTCCAGGAATTTTTTTCATTGGTGAGGGGTCCAAGGGGACGAGAAAGCTGAGCTCGGAGCTCAGCGGAGTTGCGCAAGTACCGTAGCAACAAAGTGCGCAGTAGTGGCGCAGTAGTCTACGCGGAGAATTCCATCGGTTCGCATCAGTTCGTTTTCAGTGTTTTGGTTATGCGTTATGTATAATAATTCATAAATAATAACTAAATAAAACTTAACAGTAAAGTAAACGTTAAATTAAACTTATATTTAAAAATTATGTTTCACTCGTGACAAAAATCAAAAAGAAATAGTTCATAGGGCCCTGAATTATTTACGTTTAGAGCCTTCCGATTTAAGTCCAAGGCCATTCAGGCCATCCCCGAAACCGGCCTTAAATCGGAAGAGCAGTGTACATTTTTTGGTCGCTCAAAAAATTTCTTACATTTAATTGAAAATTTATTTAAATTAAGTAAATATTTTATTTGAATAAACCAAAATTTTTTTAAATTACCAAATTATTGTGTCCGTCGAAAGAAAGAGTGTATTTAATTTAAATAAAACTTTTCTCTGAGTGATCCATTTAAGTATGGTTGACTGCATTTGATTGAATTGAAAAAAAACCTTGGTTAAGTGAACACATTTTTCATTAAGTAGATCAAGCTCCTTTGATTCAATCAATCAAAATTTTTCCTTGTTTCATTTTGTTAATTTTCCAAAATATTTTGTTGGTAGAACCAAATGTTTTAATTGAATTCACCAAATTATTTATATCTGATTAAATTAATCCAAACTTTTAGTAAAATCAATAAAACATTTAATTACAAAGAAAAGATCAATCAAGAAGGTTTAAATCAAAGAAATGTTTTTTATAACCCATATCAAGACACACTTTAAAAAAAGTTTTATTTGAATCAAACATACAAATGGAAACAAATATTTGGTTATTTCAAACAAATTTTGGTTAATTCGAATAAATATTTATTTAATTTGAATAAATGTTTGGTTTAATCTAATAAATTATTTGATCGACCAAAACATGTTGTTGAATGAACCAAATGTTTGATTGAGTCACCTTAAATGTTGGTTAACTCGACAAAATTTGGTTGAGAAATGCATTTATTTTGTTGAATCAAAAAAACTTTTTTCTGAGAGCATAGAATTGTATGTTTTTTTTCTGATTGTATGTAAAATCGAAAATCACACCCCATTTTTGATTTAAATAAAACTTCCAAGTTATAAGCAACATTTTATATCATTAACTTTCCAAAAAAGCAAGAGATCTGTTTATATCCATGTAAGTCGCACGCCAAAAGTTACACTGTTAACAAATTTTCATGGTAATTTTCAGAGACATGTAACTGAAGTTTTATGCAGTTACCGTAACTGAAATTTCAGTTAGTTTCGTAAATTTCAGCTACATTTGTGTAAATTTAAGAAAAATTTAGGAAAATTCGGTTTACAAGTAAGTAAATATTCCGTTAAAATAATGTGATTTTACGAAACTTTTAACTGAAAATTCTAAGAGTTGTAATTTGAAATTCCGAAATGTAACAGACGAAATTGTACGTATAGATAATTGAAGTTTTTTGCAGTTAGATGTAACTGCAAATTCAGTTACTGTTTCATAAATTTAAGGTAAATTTTCATAAATTTCATTTACAATTTAGTAAATTTAATATAAATTTCGGAAAATTCAGTTACCGTAACTGAAATTTAAGAAAATATGCAGGAAAATTCCATTACAGTTTGGTAATTTTCAGATATAGTTTCTAAAAAGTGTCTTAAATTTCATTAAAAAATTTGTAGCCTACAGGCCTAAAACTTGCGGACATTGACGAATATTGTTAACAGTGTATTTTTTTAAAATATCAGTCACTCTTTAGTGTAAAAGTTGATTTGAAATGTGATTTTGGAAAAATTCCTTCTTTAGAATGCATTAATACTTATCAAATTTTTCCAGAATTTTGTATAGCAAATAATGTGTTATACTGGGATTTATAGTTTATATCAATTTTTTCAACTATATACACACGATTAACTGAATATCATATAAAAAATTATCTTACAACACTGTTACAAATTTCCATGGCAATTTTCAGAGACAGGAGACTGAAGCTTTATGCATTTAACGTTTCTGAAATTTCAGTTATAGTTTTGTAAATTTCAGTTTTCAATGTGGTAAATTTAGGAAAAATTTAGGAAAATTCAGTTCTGCTGTATAACGGAAGAACCTAGTAATTGACGTTTTCCGTAGGGACTATTTTCTAGTGTTCGTGCACAAGTAAATAACCTCTATGGCAAATGTCACTTACCAATAGGTTCTTCCATTCGACAAAAAAGTTACAAATAACTGAAAATTCAGTTACATTTTAGTAATTTTACGATATTTGTAACTGAAAATTCTGAAACTTTTAACTTCCAATTTCGAAACTGTAACAGAAAAAAATTACGTTTAGGTATCTGAAGCTTCATGCAATTACATATAACTGAAAATTTAGTTTCAGTTTGGTAAATTTTAGTTACAGTTTGGTAAATTTAGGATAAATTTAAGAAAATTACTCACAATAACTGAAATTTAAGACAAATTCATGAAAATTCAGTTACAGTTTGGTACATTTCAGTTACAAATTAGTAATTTTCAGGTACGGTTTCTGAAAGGTATCTTAAATTTTATAAAAATTTCTGTAACTTTCAAAACGTAAAAGTTCCAGAAATTTACGAAAATTTCTAACAGTAAATTTGTTCCGTGGTTCCTGAGATGTAGAACATGTCCAAAATGCGTCCTACTGAATTGTAAATGAAGAATTTTATTTCAAGACAGTTTTTTCGACAGGTCTTATGAGATCCGACTCTCAGCGAAAATAATTCTTTTACGCCCCATTAACCCGGTCCTTCAGCATGAGATAGCGCCAGTTTGGCGAGGAGGAAGAAAGGATATGTCGGTTAGGGTCCCTCTTTCCATTTTTAGGGGTTTCAGATGCGTGTTCTTTGGTTGATATCAGCCCACCGGAAACTTGCAAGAGAAATGTCGATGTAACCAGTGATAGCGTGACGGCAGACCAGAAACGTAGATAATCCATCAATGTCACCACGAGTCCTTGAGAAAATTACCACTTCTCCCCCTCCACATTTTGACACTCATCTCTCCATTCACCCCTTTCACCTTCAAATCTCTATATGGAGCATTATTTCTCAACTGCCCCAACACCAAAAATCGATCGGGCTCAAACTTGGGTAAAGTGCAGTCCTATTGGATGGTAGTTTATAGGAAAAAAATTTTGTCGCTGGGACACATATTTACAGATAGGTTGGGGGGGGGGGTGTAATTTTTTATTTCTGTTCGGTTACCATATATTTCGATGATTTACACCTCAGTTAATATCAATGAAATCAAGTTTTTGCCTCTACAATTTCGATAGGATTTTTCACACCCTTTCCATTGATCGTACGCATTTTTTGGAAAAATAAGTATTTGACTTCCAAAAATCGAAACAAAAACAAATTTGACTTTTTTAAAATTTAGGGTATTTTTTTTCTTTTCTTTTTATCTAAAAAGAAAGCTTAGGTTGTTGCCTTTAAACATCTATAAGTTTAACAATGGAAAAATTGTTATTTATTTTTGAAAGTAAGTGTTATGTAAGTTTTTTTCGGTTATCATTTTTTTCAATGATTTGTGACTCATTTAAAATTAATAAAAAGAAATATTCTCACTGCAGCTTCAGTAGTGTTTTTTATGCCCTTTCTACTGATTATAAGAATTTGTTGAAAAAATAAATGTTTGACCTTCAAAAATGAAGGTTAAAGCATTTGTTGAAAAAATAAATGTTTTAACCTTCATTTTTGAAAGTTAAACATTTATTTTTTTGTAAAATCAGAAGAAGGTCATGAGATCAGAAGATGATCAGAAGAAAGGGCATGAAAACCCCTACCGAAGCTGTAAAGAGAACATTTCTTTTTATTGATTTTAAATGATTCATAAATCATTGAAAAAAATGATAACCGAAAAAAACTTACATAACGTTTATTTTCAAAAATAAATAACAATTTGTCCATTTTTAAACTTATAGGTGTTTAAAGGCAACAACCTAAGCTTTCTTTCTAGATAAAAAGAAAAGAAAAAAAATACCCTAAATTTGAAAAAAGTCAATTTTTTTTTATTTTGATTTTTGAAGGTCAAATACTTATTTTTCCAAAAACTGCGTACGATCAATGAAAAGGGCGTGAAAAACCCTATCGCAATTGTTCAGGCAAGAAATTGATTTTATTGATATTAACAGAGATATAATTCATCGAAATAGATGGTATCCATACAGAACTTAAAAATTGCACCCCCTCCCTAACGGTAAATATGTGTCCTAGCGACGAAATTTTTTTTGCATAAGCTACCATCCAGTATGACTGCACTTTAGCCAAGTTCAAGTCCGATCGAGTTCAATTGATTTTTGGGTTAGGTAAGTTGAGAAATAATACCCCATATCTCTCTTCTAATCTCTATAATTTTTCATCGACCATTTTTTCCTACAATTAATTTCCTAGTTTGGAATTTTGAAAATAAATATTACTCAAAATATAACACGTGAAAGCGTTTTGTTTTGTATTTTCATGTTAATAAATAGCTATATAAAAAAATTACACACGTCCTTTATGTTAATAGTTACGTAATAGTTATGTCATACGTTAATAGCTTCTACAATTTATATTTGATTTAATTTGTTTGATTTCTAATTTGTGTATGTATCTTAAATAAATTAATTAAAATCAAAATGAAAAGTTTCCTTAACAATCATAATAAGTTACCTTATTTCGCCAGTTATATTATCTTTAGACTACATTTTGCGGAAAGCAACAGTGGAGAATGATCCTTCTGTGTTGCATTGTCTAAGTTTCCTTTCTCTTAGCAGTGACAATGAGAGTTATTTCCAGCATGATGAGTTTATTAGCGTTGAAGGCCTCTGATCGGACGAGTACCGAAGTGGAATAGGTCACGCTATTGCCAGACCGAACAAGCAGACGAGCAAAAGTTACAATAATCAATCAGTGTCAAATTAAAATTCGATGAAGATTTACTTTTAACTCGTGTCAGTATATAAGTAAAAATAGTATTTTGTCAATGCTTTTAACATTAAGATTATTACTCTCAAGTTGATATTATTAATTAATAATATGTTTTAAATTTGGTCGGTTTTAAATCTCCGAGATGAAAATATAAAAAATTCAAAGTTGGTGCATCAAAAAAAGTTTTGAAACTGAAAGTGATCAACTTTCAAATAGTGATAATTGAAGTATTTTGAAATATTTTAAACCTAAATCTTTTCATATTAGATCAATTTCCAATTATAATCTGATTTCTTTTTAAAGGTGAAAACCTTACAATTTTCTTCTTTAAATTCAAATTTTTTCAAATTCAATCCTTTTGCACTGCGAGAGCTTTGTAACTGACTGAAATTCTTTTCACTAAGAAAGATTCAAAATTATATTTTTTTAAAATTCAAAAGTGTTTGCACTTAAATTCTTTCACAAATCACAAAATACTGAAATTCATACAAAGGCCGTAGCAGGATAAGTATGGTCTGGGTGCCCACGCTCGGATGTGATCCATATTGCGGGGACAAGTGGCTACCCCTATAAGACAAATTTACCCCAAGTATCAACTAAACAAATTTTTTTACAAAAGTTATAAACAAATTTTGACAAATCAAAAAATCAAATTTTCTCGAAAACGCCTTTACCGATCATGACGGTTAAAATATATGTTATAGAGGGTACTAAGGGAGTTCCGAAAAAAATTCATGAACAAATTCTATTGATAATAAGGGGAGAAATAAAAAAAATAATTTTTAAATAATTTTTTTAAAGGAAGTACTTCTGGAACACTAACCATTTTTTCCCTATATCATGCTCACATTCAAGGCTTCAAAATATATTTTTGCAGAAATGAGCAAAGCATTACTTCATAGTTGAAAAAAATAAAAACTACTTATTGGCCCCTCACATGTATGCAATTCCAGGATAAAAAGGGGCAACCTTAATTTTTAGCTTATGACGCAACACGTTATACGTAATGGTGTGATAAAAACCAGTAGACTAAGAGCTGGTGGACTTTTTTCTCAAGTGTGATTAAAACGCCTAGTAAGTGGCTAATATATCAGGGAAATCA